>CM077267.1:10740000-10812500 GCA_039654775.1 Spinibarbus caldwelli | reverse complement strand
CGTCCCAGAGGTCCCTGCTCCATCCAAATGCATTTTATTGGAAAGCAAAAAAAAAAAAAAAAATGTCTCCTAACGGTATTTGCAAAGCAACAGGCCAATAAAACTAGCTGAGATAGACCACTTTGCAAATAAAATTCAGATCCATTTATCTAGATTGATATGCATTAAAGGGTTACTCCACCCCAAAATGAAAATTTTGTCATTAATCACTTTCCCCCATGTCGTTCCAAACCCGTGTTCTTCGGAACACAATTTAAGATATTTTAGATGAAAACCGGGAGGCTTGTGACTGTCCCATTGACTGCCAAGTAATTCTCACTGTCAAGGCACAGAAAAGTATGAAAAACATCGTCAGGATAGTCCATCTGCCATCAGTGGTTCAATCTGAATTTTATGAAGCGACGAGAACACTTTTTGTACGCAAAGAAAATAAAAATAACGACTTTATTCAACAATTCCTCTCTGTCTCTCTGTGTCAGCATAGTGCCATTTTAGAGATTATACACTGAACGCAAGCAGCGTACGCTCTTCTGTATCAGCCGCAACACAAGGATGCGCTATTTTCGTTTTGATCAAAGCAACAGTGGTAATTACTTGGCAGTCAATGGGAAAGTCACAAGCCTCCCGGTTTTCATCTAAAATATCTTAAATTGTGTTCTGAAGACGAACGAAGCTTTTACGGGTTTGGAACGACATGGGGGTAAGCGATTAATGACAAAATTTTCATTTTGGGGTGGAGTAACCCTTTAATAATCTTTTTAAAGCGAGTGAATTAGAGGCTATTCAGGAGTCACTCACCATCTCTATAAGGAAAACCATTCCAATGCATTAATAAAAGGATGAATAATTCTGTCATGTACTGACGCCATTACAGGCAATTTGCACACATACAGCTACCGATCAATGCTTTTCAATGGCTCTGAGCTTGAAAGAGGATGATGGAAACGTGGGGAGTTCTGTTCGAAGCGCAACAAAAGATGCACAAATAGATCAGCGGGAGAGGAAACTCCGATATAGCCCAGTGTCAAAGGTCCAAATGAAATCAGGTGGTTGGAATCAATGGTGGTCTGTGTTTGAATGCTCCAGAGGACAGAGCAGGAAGTGTGAATGGGAGAAAAACATGCCTTTATGAATGATGTCATTGAAACGGGACGGAGCGAGATGCCACTTTCGGAGAAGATGGCTTTTACAGTAATAGATGAGAATTCAATGCACTATTTCAGCTCTAATAAAAAACGCCGCACTCCAAAAGACAGGAGAGCGAAATGCACACAATGCACCGCTGGAGAACATCTATCTCTCACCGGTCGCGCCAAATGACACCAACGTATGAAATGTGTAAAACATGTGAGAACTACAATTCTCATGCTCGCTCTAATAGAGAAAATATTAAACATCATTCTCTCTCAACCTTAGTCAAGCACTCTCCTGCCTCTAGCACATTATTTTAATTTGACTGGTTATTATACTCATGCATATATTTATATATTTAGAGGGGGAAAAGATATGAATTGGTCTTGGGTAGGGATTTTTTTTTCCTACTTTGATCTCAAACAGAATTCAAATAAAATATTTTCAACCTTTGTCTGTGTTGCGAAAGTACTCAGAAATATAATAAATTCAGGATTTGGTGGAAGTGTTCGTATTTCCCTCAGTGATGCTGAGTACATTTATTTGGATTATCAGCATTCCACTAGAGATAAGAACAAAGGCACTTGGAGGTTTACAGTCTTGTTCAAGGTTTTTAAATTCAGAATTAATAATAAGCTGCTGCTAATTTGACTCTGCTTTTGATCCTGGTGAAGTAATTATTTCTGTTCTTATGAACAACTTTGTCTGTCATTTGCATGAGATAATAATAACAATAATAATACTTTATTACCTTTGTTTTTTTCTAAAGAACCGTTGTTCTTCCGGTTCAGAAGTCACTGCAATTCATGGGTGGTTGTCAGCGCATTGATGTGCAGTTGCTAAGATGTTGTTAGGTACTCATTGGCCAAATTCAAAAGATCCCACCTATAAATCAATCACAATATGATATTCTGGTTTCTGGAATAGGCTTGGGTCCCTCCTGCAATGTAAGTCTAGTCGATTTTTTGCAGGAATTCTGCAGAGGTTTTAAAATCAAACTAAAGACCTTTAAGACCTAAATTACTGAAACGATGATTTAAACAAAATTACAGAGCAAATAATACAGGTTTGTACAAATTCAGCCATATAGTGATTCTTGTTTTTTTTTTCTTCTTCTTCTTCTTCTTTTTCTTCAAAATTTAAGACTTATAATGTTAATTATGATTTTTCTTATACCATTTAGGATATTTATGACATAAATTTTTAGAATTTTTATGACATAAAATTGAATTCTTTAAGGACCCACATGGACCCTGTTTGATGACCTGCCAGGCAGGGCCATTAGAGTTAAGTAAAACTAAAACCTTAAAAAAAAAAAAAAAAAATCTTTACTTGAAATAAAATAATCATTAACTAACTTTCAGCTAGTTGCCAACATTACTATTTTTAATTAACGTGATGTATTAAAATAACTAAAACTAAAACTAAAATAAAACTTAATGAAAACAATATAGACATATATAAAAAAACAAAAAAATACAAAAACACAACAGAATTACAAAAACTTTAACTAAAAATGGAAAACATAAAAATAAAAACTAATTCAACTATAACAGTATCTCAGTGATACTAAAATAACAACTAGCTCACTCCTCCATACAGTTGTACACTCCTCCATACAGTCATACAATTTCAGGTATTGTACCACTAATGTGTGTAGTACAAACTGTGTGGGACAAGTCACATGCAAGAGTTTTAGAGCTAAATATTCCTGTTTTTTATTGATTTTTTTTTAAACTGTTTTTATCTATAATTTTGTTCAAGCTGTTTTAAATGTGCAGATGTAGACATGAGTATAAGGATAATCAAGGGGAGATTTTCATCAAGTCATTTGTCATTTGGTGACATCTATTTATTGACAAGTGCTGACATGCACACCAAAGGATGACTTCATCACATTTGTAAAGATCAGGTCATTGCATCTTTTTGGAGACTGGCGATTTCAAGTCTGTGTTTTCTCGTAAATCAAATCAACGTCAGTTCCAACACATCATGCCACGTCTCTCTCTAAGGCCAGGGTGACATGAAAACAGCAAGGCCTGTGATGTGAGCATCAGGCTATGGGTGACCGTAAAGTGCCTGCACACGTGTAAATCAAGCAAATCTTCCCCTACCTCCAGATCCCAGGAGAGGAGTTTGACCGCCGTGCCTAGCGGTAAGAGAGCAGCACAGCGAGGTAATTTGAACGCACAGCCGTCCAAAGGAAATAACAGGCCCACGCTCCTCAGAGAGCCATCAGGATCAGCAAGGCTTAGTGGTGGAAGCCTGTAACAACAAAGCTCTGTCTCTGCGCATCTAAGAAGAGCGAAGAACAATGTAGCCTAATATTGCTTCACCTTGAACACACAAGACCCCAGCAAACTACAAGCTGATGAATAATTCTCATTGAGCCTGCATTTTTTATGTTGCACAGATACAACGAGTATCTCATTAACCGTCAACAGACAAACAACATGTGTAAGATCAGAAAATCCAAAATGAGACCTGTAGAAAAATGGGCATTCAAATTATTAGCGCTATGGTTGGCATCAAAAACGACACATTAGAAGGGAAGACAATTTTCTAAATAGCTTTATGCAAGTCAAGAAGCATCACAATTGGTTTACAATCTTCTTTTTGCTCAGTTTACTTCCCTCATTTATGGCGACTGAGTCATTTTATTAGTGATTAGACCAAAAGAGCTCTGGGTCCTGCAGTATTGAACCTCAGATTGTAATTTGCTCGTAATGTGGAGAAGGGGAATATGCAAATAAAGTCTGAGTATTTTGTGTTTGCAGTTTTGCCCCTGGGCAGCTTGTCCCGCGACACAAATCATCAATTAAGATCCCAGCAGGGATCTCGGCATTTAAATTAGCCCCATCCAACAACTTTTATCTTCCAGACAAAACATTACAGCCCCGTGATCGCTTGCACCACAGAAATGAAACAGCTGATTAAAAAAGATTTGACTTTGGGCGGAAAATGGACATGCAATGTCACCCTTATGTTGTCTCATGTATGTTTAACAGATGCTACAGCCAGTTTGTGTGTCGTAATAATATTTCTATATTTGACACTAAAGAATTTCAAATCTGCAACTTTGTTGATTCTTGTACTGGAAAGACTAAGTTAATCACATTTAAATATTTGTAGAGAGTATTATTTATTTAAAAGTGTTAGGAAAGTGTTACATTAAGAATTTAGCATTTAGTTTTTTTTCTGAATAGTACATTTCTGCAGAGAATGGAACTCAGCATTGCAAATGATCTAATTAATGTATCAATTATGAAACAGTGCTCACTTGCAGTTATTCTAATATAAAACATGACTGAAGAATCATCTTAGATTTCCACAAAGTGTAATAAAAATAACTTTGTACAAACTAATTTGTATTATATAAGCTTGCAGATAGTTACAACAACCCTGACGTCTTTACAAAATTTTGAATAAGAGTCTTGTCACCCGTTTCTTACTTTACAAAGACCTTTACAATGTTCACTGTTTTTTTAGCTTCAGCTTTGCTATTTTATGAAAATAATCCAAATTTACAGAAAAAAAGGTAGTTTAATGTCACAAACAATGGTGAAAGCCACTAAACTTTTACACAGGAACAAAACTATATCCAATGAGGAACTTAATCATTTATAATACCATGTAATGTTGTCTCTGCAAGTCAAAACGGAACAATCAGCTTCATGTTTTACAAATCAGAGGACAAATCTAAGTATTCACAAGAGAGTAATAAATACTTTACCACATGATTTACCATCCAAACTATGAAAAATACACAGTATGAATAAGATAGCAGCAGCAAAGAGCTATTAAACTGACACCTTTTTAAAGTAATAGCTGAACTATGATAACTGTACTACAACCCACATCAAACATGTTTCTAATAGTATTTCTAATACTTTTTACATGTGTTTACTGTGGTCATTTACCTGTAATTTACCTACAAGCAACCAGAAGGGAATTTTGGAGTTTTGGGGGAGGATGTCCACACGCACCACGACAACTAAATAAAATATAAAAAGATGGGGACCTTAAAAGTGCATAGTAGTTCTTTTAAACAACATTTTTAAACAAAAAGTTAGATTACAAGTTATTCAGAGTAGCCTACGTATTTTCAGCAGTCGCTAGCGAAAATAATCGCGAGGTGGTAACCATAACAACAGTACGCTGATCGAACAGTTATTAGCGCCAGTATCGGACGATTCACAAACAAAACGTAAAACATATTATTGTTCATTAAAAGTTTATTATAGATTCACACACCACGAAACATTTTAAAAATACGTTTAAAATGTTGTCATTTACGACAAAAAAAAAAATTGCGACCTAAAATTTACCTACATTCTTAAAAAAGTTGACTCCGCGTAAAGTCATTGTAAGATATAATTTGCATAATGCAGGCAAGCTGTTTTTTTAATTTCTTAAACACTACTCTGGTAATGTGCGATAATCTCATGTCAAATTGGCACAAGATCTGAATGCCAGAAAAACATTTACTAAGCAATATCTGAGTCATAAACGAACAGTAAAATACAAATATTTAATCTCATTAAAAGCCAACAAGACAGAAATGTAACTCGAAACAAAACACTGACGATATCAAAACACATGCCAATTAAAATTCTAAATGTGAATTTAGATGCTATATTTTGCGCGTTATGAATATGACGAATCAGTCATGTATCCCTACGGAAGAATATAAAATGCCCTTTAAAACCCCACAAAAATGTCGACACAAAAATTACCACCACATTTCACAAGTCCAAACGCATCATCCACCAAAAAAATCATCCAGACAGACTCTTATGCGCTCCCCAAACAGCACGGCATCTTCTCCCGTCTTCCCTCTCTTCCTCCCTCCTTCTATCACACTCTTTCTCTTTCTCCTCCTCCCTCCCGCTCACTCACGCGCGCTCTCTCTCTCTCTCTTTCCCTCACTTTCTCTCCCTCTCTCTCTCTGTCTATCATTCTCTCCCCTCAGCCCTCGGCCGGTCTGTATGAATAATGTCCTGCCTTTTGTAATGAGAGCGAGAGTGTTCGCCCGCTCCGCGCTCTGACATTGAAAATGAATGACAGCTTACCTGAATGCCAATCTTCATCAGACTGACACCAGGCTGACAACACAGCCTATACTCCCCTACACAAGCCGTGACGTCTGCCATATCAGACCCCTCCCACCATCTCCCCCCCTCCCTCTCTCTCTCCCCGTACCCCTCGCCGGCTGCCGAGTGAGTGTACACCTCCGCGGTTCCTCTTCCACTGGCGTTATTCCGTGCCGTACCGAGCACCCCGGGCCCTGCACGCGCATCTCCGGTTCATTAATGGCGGAGCCCGCTGGCCCCCTAACGGCATCAAACGAGACCTACATTCGGCTGCAGGTCGCCTTGGCTGTTCGCTTAGTCAGAAAGCGGAGGAAACCTATTTACTTGTGCCACAAGAAACGAGAAAATTTGCCACTTGGCCAAATCCCAAATGTATGTTTAGTTAGTCATATAGAAACTTAACCCATAGGCTACAAGCAAAGTCACGACTGAGAAAGACTAATCTAGATCAAATATGCTACGGTTTTCTTTTTTTTTTTTTAGGGCCCCCATTTAAATATAAAATAAGTTGAGCAGTTTCCTGCATACAGGCTCACAGTGTGATATTATTATTATTATTAAACATTGACTGTCTTTTATATTGTCGTTGTACTGAAGCCAAATAAAATATAACCAAAATATTATACAAAAAAATAATCAAATGAAGGTAGTAATAGAAATGGGTGTAGGCCTGCATTTGCACACACAGATAGATAGATAGATAGATAGACAGACAGACAGACAGACAGACAGACAGACAGACAGACAGACAGACAGACAGACAGACAGATAGATAGATAGATAGATAGATAGATAGATAGATAGATATTTCACAATTGTTGAAACAAGAATGAAATAAAAGGACAGTTTGAAATTTACCACAACACTAAAATAATATACAATAAAAGGTCATGTCATTATCAGTGAGCTTGCAAAAACAACGTACTGTAAATTGTTATATATATATATATATATATATATATATACACACACACACACTGGGGCTGGTGGCAAATTTTCTAGGTGGGGCGCCACATCCAAAAACTTTAGCATACATCCCGATATGATTTATCCCAGTATAACAAAAAGAAAAGGATTAAGACATGAAACATTTTAAATAAAGAAAATTGTTTTACCAAATTAAAGACTGAGGATGATTCTCACAAAACTATATTTTCTGCAAGCTTTTTTTTCAAGAAAAATGAAAACATTTTGTTTTTAATTTTAATAATAATTAAAAATTGATGTATACAGTGTAACAGTAAAATCTGTGAGAAAAATAATTAAATGTTACATTTGTTTAGACCATTTTCTATACATATATAAATAACTACAATTCAAGCTGCAGTACCAAGCAGGACCTCATGGAGACGCCAACAGACCACTATACCAGTCCCCTTAAAGTTATGTAAATATACACGGATCTGTATTCAGAATTATTAAACAGAGCAAAACACAAATTTTAAAAAAAGTAAATTAAAACATTATGAATTTGTTGAGTGTGGTGATCTGAAGGCAGCTCAACATGACTGACCAGTGAACAGTTCCTCTGTCAGAGTGAATGTTGATGCTAATACACTACTGTACACAGCAAACTCCTATAAAAACACGCTTCTTCAGAGAGTGTCCATTATAAAACACTTGCCAGACATGCGATCATACTGAAATGTGCTCATAAAGCTTTCAGAGAGCGCACATACACGGTTTATTTGCACACTAATAACGGACTCGCGCGCGTCTAATAATGTAAGCTACGATTCATGTATGTCGCTGACTTTAATCGTCTTTATCTCCATTACAATCGACATCCATCAAAACTTCACTGCTTTATTCAGCCCATACAGACTAGTCCTGACTTCATGTTTCTTCTTATTAGCGGTATGTTTGTTCCGACCAATCGCTGCACAAGTTAAGGTTACGCATGATGACGAAAGCACGTTAGTGCTAGCCCTCCCGGAACCATAGAGATTACATTGCAGTGCCTGCAGTTTTAAAAATAAATAAATAAAAAATCTTTGTATGAAAGTCTATGGGAACATTCGGGGCGATTCTCAGTCTGACAGAAATCGTCCAAAAAGGGGCGGTACTACACAGAACGTGACTCGACGCTGATTGGACTATATTCCCAGAGGCAGAACAAACAGAGCTGCAGAAAGCTAGCGTAACACTGTGATCGAATTTGAAAGGGAAAAAAATCCCTCCCTTTCGCGCTTTGGTGGTGCGTCGCCCGATCGCCCTTATGGAGAAACCGCCCCTGTGTGTGTGTGTGTGTGTGTGTGTAATATATATATATATATATATATATATATATATATATATATATATATATATATATATATATATATATATATATATATATATATGCATACTCAGTATCCACATAAACTACAACTCCCAGCATACTGTTCACTAGATACTGCAACCGGATTGGTCTATTTGCGACACAGGAATTGTGGCGGTAAACAGAAGCAACGGTGTTTCCATGGAAATATTTTATACTTTCTGCAGCGTGTATCTTGTCGCAAATCAGTAACGTTATATTATTCAGAACTACGCAGTTGGTTCCAGCATTCGTTTGTTTTATGAGGTAAATATACAAACTGTTTAGAGTTGCCGTTAAAGGTTTACAAGGGATTAGTTTGCTGGCTTAAGCATACATTTTTGATGAACTGCACGCTTCCCATCGTTTACTTCTTAATTATGCTAACGTTAGCTGAATTGAGCAGCGTAGTGGCAGTACATTTCTAGTAATATCAGCCAGATGGTTAGCGTTCGTAACTTCAGCTTGATATAACGTTACTTACAAACTCAGGGGATTTAGTGCCTGCATCCATCATATCACGCTGCCTAAACACAAGAATACTTCTCTCGTCCAGGTGCAGGCAGTGAGAGAGGTGAGGATGGCCGATGTGGTGTTAGGCGTTGGGACAGGTGTGTTTACCATCGCTTTACTCTCGCGCGCAACCGGCCCAACAAAGAGAGAGCACTTTCAGGTTTTCGGCACTTGCTCTGTAGTAGCTCTATTGTATCATGAATAATCACGATGTTATCGCCTCAACAGGTTAGGAATCATTCCTATATTTCTTCTGGCGCTCACAGTCACACTGGTTTTAGTGTTCTTCCCTCGCGCCCCCGAGAAAGCAGTTCAGGTGAGTGCAGTAATATTTACATAATGTACTTTATTAGATAGATAGAATTTGAGGGAGATTGACATGAATATGTCCATGAGAAATCACTTTGAGACCAGTTGGCTTTCAGTAAAAATGCCAAAAAGTGAAGTTTTTGTGAAGATGGCACTTGGACAGGCTGAATATTAATCTTTACATTATATAAATGAAAAGTTCGTGTACAAGTGATTTGATAATTGTTTTGTTTTATTCATTTCTGATATTCATGCTTGAACAGAGAGTTAGGTGCACTGTACAGCTGTGTGTGACTTATATTTGACAAAGACATGTGCTGGTTTATCTCTCCTCAACAGCAGACGAGCACAAACACAACAGCTTTTTCCCAAAGTCTCTGCCAAAACTAGTGCTCTGAGCTGCCAACTCACCCTCTTGTCTGCACAAACAAAACCCAAGCCATTTACCTTTCAGTCTTCAATAAAACAGCAGAAACATGTTGACTGAATCTAAAATTATTAGATTACCCACTGTTACATTTGGTTTGATACATAGACTTGAGATCTCAAATTGCATAGTGTAGTTCTTTTAATATCTTGCAACAGATGTTCTGAGATTTACAACTCAAATTTTTGTTATCAGCAAAAGGTGTTAGGAAGACATGTAAAAACACCTTTTAGAAGTCGACACCATGTAGGTTAGTGCATGAAAGTTAGCTTTAATCAATTTAGCAATGAATATAAGATCTGATAGTGGAACAACAGAGATAAATTGCAAGAACAAATCAGCATGCAAGTCTCTCATTACTATAAGCATGCATGTAGTACCGTACATTGTGCAACAGACTCTCATTTGTGCGTAGCGCCAAATCCAGGTTACACCCGTTGCTGATTTGCTTGCAGCGGGTATGACCAGATAACAGTTTTTTTTTTCTTGATAGGTGACAGTGTATTGTATGAGAAATGGGTAACCCCTCACTGTTGTACAAAGGAATAATATCACAGTGCCAATTAGGCTGGCCCCAAACAGGAGCTCACTGCCGCACATTCGATGCAACATTAATAAAACATGGCCTCTGCTCTGTGCTTCGCTAGCCGGCTAATTGGCAAATTAGAAAGTGAGATGCATTAAACGAGAGAACACTGTATTCGCCTGAGACAGAGCCCCCTCCCACATACACAGACACACACAAAGACATCTCTCTGTCTGTAGTTTAATGTAGGTTGTGGCCTCTCCCATGATTTAGGCCTCATACTCTAGTTCAGGTCCGTAGGGACATTGAGTGATGTTAGTATTCAACACTATCACCCTGTTCAGCTTTAATTCGTGGAGGAAAAACAGACAGCAGAGTAAGGAATAATGGCAAGAAAGAAGTTATATTTTTCGGAAGTATGCTAAAACAAAGATAAATCATTTAATCAAAAAAACATTTTGTTATATCATATATAATAAACAAACTATCCAGTTTACATTACTTAAATCTTTTATATTTCTAGTTTATATTTTATATATATTTTATTTTTCTAGTTTATATATATATATATATATATATATATGTATATGTGTATATGTATGTTTGTTTTTTCTTTTAAATTATAATGTTGTAAAGTTTTTTTTTTATTATTATTATTATTAATTTTTCAACAAAACAAAAAACAAATAAAAGAACCTTTCATCCTTACCAAGGCAGTGTATATTTGATCAAAAATACAGTAAAAACAGCAATACTGTAAATACTATTACAATATAAAATAACTGTTTTCTATTTTAATATATTTTAAAATGTCATTTATTACTTGTGATGTTAAAAGCCATTATTCCAGTCTTCAGTGTCACATGATCCTTCAGAAATTATTCAAATTTTCTGATGAGCTTTTATTTAAAATATAAATCTTTTGTAACATTATAAATGTATTCGCCTTTAATCAATTTAATGTGTCCTTGCTGAATGAAAGGTGTTAAAAAAGTACAAACCTAACTTGGCGTGTGTGTATATATATGTGTATATATATATATATATATATATATATATATATATATACACACACACACACACACACACACACACACACAAACACACACTTAGTGTCTATGGTCTAGTGAGGTGTCTCAGGTTGCAGTTAAATTTCTTAAAAGAACCTTGCTGACCTCTAGTGGAGAAACGCATAACATACTGAATGGATTTCCTGGTAATTAAAAATATTAATGGAAACATCAAAGCCCTCATGGCTTTAATTACTTTCCAGTAACTGTATAATATGTTAAATAATTCACGCCGTAAGCCTGTGATGTTTTTCAGATAGTGGATATGTTCTTCATCGGCCACTACGTGC
Organism: Spinibarbus caldwelli; assembly: GCA_039654775.1. NCBI lineage: Eukaryota > Metazoa > Chordata > Actinopteri > Cypriniformes > Cyprinidae > Spinibarbus > Spinibarbus caldwelli. The sequence goes on along the minus strand of CM077267.1, from coordinate 10,800,842 downwards.
TTCTGTCCTTGGTGATCGTGGTGTTCTTGGCAGCCCTGTTCATGTTGCTGCCCTTACATTTCCTGGAGCCCGTGTATACCAAGCCCCTGAGAACACACTAGACCACGAGGCTTCATGTGCCAAACTCCTACAGATATCCCAAAGCGGGGCAGCCAACCTGGCAGTGCTGTCGATCAACGAGCCCCGCTTGAGATGAGAGGACAGCAGAAGGTTCCAAGGCTTTTGTCTTCCTGTCCAAATCAGAGACGTCCACATCTCTCTGAGAGCGCAGCACAGAGGGGTCTGAATGCAGCATGTGCATTGCCAACATTTTCAGAAGGGTGTGGTTGGGTAAAGTTTTGTACATTTAGTATGTCAGATATGTAACACGAAAATTAAGCCTTTTTTTCTGTAGTGTATTTTTACTGTTGAAAATACTGAATACATTTTATTTTTGTCAAACTTCTAGTTTGTTCATTTTTGGTTTTGTGACTGGTTTTGTGAACTGATTAAGTGAATGAGTCAAACTCAATCACCAGCTTAGTCTGATTCATGGGTGACAACTTGATCAAATCATTCATTGAAATGATCTGACGCAAAACAAAAGATTAATTCCCCAATTCAACAATTGCTCATATTAGGAGATTGGGCTTTTTCCAACTTTGACCCGTAACTCACCTTTAACCCCGTGTCTCAAATTGCGTGGCTCATTTTGACGAGAGGTTCTGTTTTACTTTTCAAAGTGATTAGACATACATTTTCGCCTTGTGGATGATAAAAAGGAAAATCCCATTTAAAACTGCCAAATGTCGAGAGCACATTTTTGTGATGAACCTTCTTAAATACAAATGTTCTTCATTGGCATTTATGGTTCCACGAAGAACCTTTAACATCCATGAAACCTTTCCATTAGACAAAAGGTTTTTTAGCTTATTAAAATGTTCTTCGCACTAAGAAAAAATGGTTCTTTTGAGAAGTGTTCACTGAAAGGTTCTTTGGGGAACTGAAAATTGTTCTTCTATGACATCATAGCAAAACCCCTCTTTTGGAAACTTTATTTCTAAGAACATAATATGCACAAACTCTCACAGTGCTCTCTTATGATTTGCCTCTTTTCTTTCTTAGATATTGCATGTGCATACTCAAACTGTGTCCTGTGAATTTGTCCATGCTTTTGCAATAGATTTTCACAAGAGATCAATGAAAATACTACATGAAATCTTGTTGGTTGAGAGTGAACTGCATCTGGAATTCTTCAACAATCAAAAATGGATCTTTAATTTATTTACAATTTAATATGTTTTAATAACATTAATTAAATGTAGCATATAAATGACCAGGAATGGGGTAATGATTTTGGCATATTAATCTAACTGCTTCACAACACCAATTTTACACTCCAGAAGGTACTTTAGTCATATTTTCAGTACCTTTGCTGCATGAAATCACATTCTAATACCCCAGTCCATTAATTGGTTATCCGCAAACTCAAATTTCACCCATTCACAGCTAAAACCAGACAAATTTCATTTTCTTGGTCCCATATTGACATGCTAATTTTGGCCTTATGGAAGCATTCTTTAAGACACTGTCTCACTCTCCGCACAATACCACAAAGACGCAGGGAGCAAAGTTGGGCGGTCCAATAAAGCTTCAAGCTGCGCAAGTTGATTATTTTGTTCTTAACAAGGTGAATACTCTGTGTGGGTCCTTTGTTGCCTCAGACGTTTACTTTCATTTTCATAAATCTCTTTTGGAGGCAAACTTCACAGGGGAAGATGGAGGTCGTTACTGCTTATTATTTTCACAGGCTTGTTGTACATGTGTACAGTGATCCTTACAGCATGAAAACAATAAATAACAAGCCCCAAACTGGATGTAAAACGTTAGCTGCGGTTTCACCTGTTAAAAAAGTCATAAGCAACCGATCAAACGTGTGTGACAAATCCAAAACGACATTAATAGTCCTGAGTAGAATCTATATGTTTGGCCATTACAAAGCAGCCAATTTAGTTTGTGGTCATGCAGAAAAACTTGGAATATCCGGGAACTCATTCCAAATACTCGTATATCCGGAGCTTCTTACACAGAGATTGTGGAAATGTGAGCAAGAAGCGAGGCGAGGCGAGGCGAGGCGAGGCCGTGTCTCAGTTGCGCTAGCTCTCACCCCTCAGGTCTTCGTGCGATCCTTATTTAATAGTGGGGAGTCCGAAGGGACGTGCAGTGAAATTCCAACCAGTGCGATGAAAGAGAATCTAATGAATCAAATCCAATCCTATTAGTTCCGGCCCACATCGCAACACTGAAGCCTTTCTGCTTGCTGATCGGCGAAGATCTACCAGAGCTTGAGAAACAGGGTACCGGACGGATGGACTGGTACATGAAATGGGTTGTGTAATGAAACCAAAGGATCACAGACACATTGAACGGTGTCTATGTGTGCGATATAAAAAACACAAAAGACAGTGACCTGGAGAAATGGATTTTTTAGAAAAAGAATCATTTTGAAAGGCGCCATTTTAGGAGCTCTTCTAAAACCAACGTTTTATGGAAGGTTTCCAAAAGAAAATCTGTTAGAAGTCATATAAATACTGTCAAATTTATGATAATCATTGTTTTAGTTATCATATAAGGACATTGGCAAAGGGGAACTTGCATAGCTGCTGCATGTGGCTGAGAAATGCACTTCGCTAATGTACCGCTCTATAATCACTGACTGTAAAGACACTTGACTTATTTTTGTTTCCTTTCCATTTCTTCCTGCCCTTCTCTCTGTCATTTTCCCTTATCCCTTCTTGTTGTCCGTGCTGGTAGTGACTCTCTCTCCAGGGAGTGGGAAAAACGGCAGAACAAAGCATCGGAGGGAGCAGGGCTCATTGGGAGTCTGAGCTGGAGGCTTTGTAGGGCAGCCAGCTGGACATACAAAGAGAGTAAGAACGAGAGAGAGAGAGAAAGAAAGCAAAAGGGGGATGCAGAGCCAGAGAGGTGTAAGCGCGACCCAGGATATGGGTGTGGGTGCTGCCGAGGCTCGCGGAAGAGGGGGAGGGACGAGGAGGGGAACGGGGTGAACACTAGATCCTGCTTTGTGATCCACTCATGCAGAACTTTTGCCCTCACACCCCTGGCCTTCTATTCTCCAGCTCTGAGCTCTGCATGCCCACCCTTCACCCCTCGCACCCCCATCTCCATCCCTGAGAATTTTTAATCTAATCAGTGTTGGATAAATGTCACTTGTATCAATCGTTCCATTTTAGAATCTGTAAAGGATTCCTAAAAAGAATGGTGCAAGCATCAACAGAACTCCTATTGGTCATTGTCGGATGCAAAATGTCTCAGGTTGGTTATAGGTATGGGGTCAGGTGAGGTCAAATGTGGGTGCAAAACTGAAAGTCAAAATTTAATAATTTTACAGTAAACTAAAATATTAGGAATGTGTTTTGTGGATGTGCAAATTCAACTGCAAGGGGGTTGAAAAATAAAGATATTTTCCAGTTGAAAGATAAAGACATTTGAATATTATTATTATTTTAGCATATTTATGTTTTATATTGTAAAATAATTTATAATTATTTTAAATTTTATTGATACCTAGCGCAAATATTTGTTGGGAATTTTGGCGCCTAACAAGTTTTTGATTTGAAACATTGCATTCCAATGAACCTATTCAGACCAGGGGGAAAAAAATCACCCAACAACATTTATTATTTTTATTTAAATTTTGTTTCAAGAGGGAAATATTTGTTGTGAATAACGGCTGCTAACATTATCCTGACTGTTTTGTTTTTATTTCATTTAATTCACATCAAGAACGAATATTTGTTGGGAATAATGGCAGCAAAAAAGTTTTTTTTTTTTTTTTTTTTTATATAAAGTAATGCATTTTTGTTTTCTTTTCACCCAGTGAATCTCACAGGCCAATATATAAGCTTTTGTTTTGCTTTGATTCAAGTATAATAATTGCCTACATATCCACTAACCTATCTTTCTTTATGATGGCATAAGTCTTGTTTTTTCTCTACCTACCTTTTTTTTCTCTCTCTCTCTCTGTTGCTCTTGCTCTCTCTTTAGGAAGATTACTGTGGTCTCCATCCTCCTGAGCTGAGATTAAGGCACAGTTTAAGGGTCAGCGTGAGCTGGAACAATCCTTTGCAGGTCCACCCTGACACCCCATGGAGGGCTGAAGCGTGGCCATTTTTGGGTCTTCACCAGGGTCGCTCGACATGACCTGATACCTGGCAGGGGGTACAGTGAAAAGAGGGCATTGAATGAACAAGTGACTAGTTTTTGAAACCCAAGGTCATGGCTTGCAATATGGGTGGTCAGTGAAATATAAAATAGTAAATTTGTTTTAGGAACTTGTTCCATATAAAATACATTGCTCATTTCTCGGAAACAGCTGAATGACTTTTATGCACTTACAATGGAAGTCAATAAAGTATATATGTTTTATGTTTATTTTAGGCATTTTTTCTTATGTACAACACGAAAGGTGAGTTTTCAAGAATATTCTGGCCATTCTTTACAATATAATAAAAGTAAACGGGGCTGTCAATCTCCAATTTAACAAAAAAGCATCATAAAAGTAGCATAAAACGGACTTTGAGTCTTATGAAGTCATATAACAGCTTTGTCTGAGGAACATATTCAAATGAAAATCCATTATTCACTAAAAACTCTCCATGGCACATAGATGAGATTAGTAGTGATGTTTAATTAGTGAATTAATCATTCTTTTGAAGCAGATATTTAAAATGAATTGACTGACCTGATTCACAAAACTGGTCTGAATGATTCATTCACAAATTAAACTGATGCACCAGTTAACAGCTTGCTGGGATGGAAGTTGGTGAGTCAAAATTGTGGTCTTTTTGACACACAAATTTATTGTGTCATCAGAATATCTTTAATAGAGAGCACGAGTCATCCAAATCATTTTTGTGATACCTTCAGGAGAGATTGAAGATACAACTTTCACAGAAACAGGTTCACACTGGTATTTGTGTAAAAACAATGCTATTGTACATCTGAGGTAATATTTCTATAGCCCACTTCTCTGCCTGTGGCTTACAGTCTTAAATGAATTGGGTGGTTTGTAGAATTAAACCCCGATCAGGTCAGGTCTGTTAACTCAGCATGTTTCTTCTGTTCTTCTGTGCTGAAGCAGCAGGACTGGTGAGTGGAACACAAGACCAGACTGCATGAGACAAATTGCTTTCTCTGTCCCATTTGATTCAACCTCTGTGATGAGTGGGACACATACTGTGCACGCAGAAAGGTACAAATTTCTCCCTTTTTGCTTTTTGCTTTGTGAACGGTGAAAAATCTGTGAACGTATGTGAACCAAAAAAGAAGAAAGGAAAAGAAAAGGCCCGTGTCTTTCATCTTCCTCTTTGCTGCCTGGTAATCAAATTCAACTAGGTTTCAGTTGTCTGATAATTGAAATGTTTAAGTGTGAAAATCGAAATGACTTCCACTTGGAGCGAAACATCTTCACTTCAACAAATGAGAACGTTCCAGTTGCATAAGTGATTCGGTCCACTCACCTCTCCTCTCTGCGTAAAATAGAAATTGTGTTGAGAAAGTGCGAATCCCCCCCCAGACAAAAGCCGTTCCTTTCATGGCCAACAAGCAGCCAAAGCCATTGGAGAAGGTCAGTTTTGTTTGAAAACACTCCCTCTCTCATGCTTTTGAGAGAGTATCTTGATGCAGAAATGAAGGGTGTCTACTTCTCCTTTTGTGGTACGGGCCAATAGCAGTCAGGCAATGCGTTTTCGGCCGTTTGATGTTTTAAAGCGCAAGAGAGTTTGTCATTCTAAAGGATTTGATCAGTCGACTAGCAGACACTTGATTAATGGAACTGATCCCTTTCGGTATGGGAGATCCCCTTCCGTCCCCTCCCCGTTCGCTCCCGGGCCTTGTTTTCTGTCTTTGGGACGTGCAGAACGAATGACACAGATGTTGTTGGAGGAGACAGTCCCCGTCCCTCTCCTCCTCTCCCGCGCTCCCAGCATGGGGCCTGAAACTTGTTTTTCAATCATTGTTTCCGCCAACTTCTTTCCCAAAAGAGAAAAGCGAGGCGAGAAAGAGGAGGGAGAGAGTGGAGGGAGCGCTAAATAAAAGAGGGAGGGAAAGTAAATACAAAGCATTTGTGGAATATAAAGAAAAAACATTCTTTATAACAATCTCCTGATAATTTAGCACCACAAGGGCTGTGGGGAGAAGGGTGGATCGGTCTTAACCGCATTTGGGATGGTGTAGTGGAGGGTGCAGAGCCAGAGGAGAGGAGCTTTAAGCTGAAGATGCAGGTGTCAGCATGGCTGCTGTGGGTGGCATGGCTGTGTACCTGGACCGAGGCAGCGCGCCAGTGCCAATGCCAGTGCACATGCCCACCTGAGGAGCAGGTGGCGCAGAGATCAGAGAGGTCGGAGGGGAGAGGGCACCTTCGCCATCGCCTGGCGCACCAGCGGACATCACTCAGGGACAGGGCCCATCGCAGGAAAGGTAAAACTAATGGATTTTTTGGGGAACATAGCACTGTTAAGAAACTTAGTGATGTAAAATTAATAAAATAAATTATATTTGCCTTTCAGTTCAAATTTTGCACTCAAATAAATGTATAAATTTATGCTTAATCTAAAAACTTGGAGAGAAAAAAAACTGTCATTTTTATCCAGGACCCAATAGTGATTTTATACAGATTTTTTAGAAACCTAATGGCTTCAGCAGCCGATTTCGGCCGTATCAGCATGGGGTCCAAAGCATGAAATCAGAAAGACAGTGATAACTTGATAAAGTCTTTTTCACTTCATGATTTTCACTAGTGGACACTCTTGATTTAATTTACAAGTGAAGAATTTATTAAGTAAGTGTGACGGAACCATAGCGCATCCCGTTTGCTTGACTATTTGAAGTTTTACTGTTTAAAAAACTTTCATTGGTGTAGTCTATGATATATTTGACCTTTTTAGTGACTGACTTTTGGAAACTTTAGGGAAATGATTAACAGGGAAAAAGCTGCTGTTAAACCCATTTCCTCTTCCTTTGCTATTCTTGGTATAGTTTTTATTTATTTATTCATATGTTTTATTAATTTGTAAAAAAAAAAATCCTCCCAACTGAATTAAACTATATATTTTTTATATTATAACATAAAATATAAAATACATATTTCATTTTGTGTTTGAGCAGGGTACTATGAAGTTTTATTTCTAACATAAGAAAATTCTTGACCACTTGTTACTTATTAAATTCCTTACTTTAGTCAGATTTGGTATATAAATAATGTTACACTCAAACTCAGACATTGTTAAGGAATTCAAAGAGACTTATTTATGGGTAAAACGTGCTGAGAAGTTACTCTGGGCGCTAAATCAGCCTGGAGCTCTTTTGCGGTGCAGCTTTAATTCTGTGTTGTGGTATGCAGCCCCATAGTCCCTCAACATCTTTTGTTAGTCGCTGAAAGCTGGTGATCCACAGGCCATCAAGGCACTGCTCTCTGGATCAATATACGTGTCCATCAGTGTGGCCTGCTCTTTTAGGCTACACAATGGACAGTTCTCTAAACAGCACTTTATTTATATGTGCCTTTCGAGAAAATGAACTGCCACCGCCTCTGCTTTTCTCTCCTATCCTTTTCTTTTCGCTTTCTGTTTTCTACTCTCTCCGTCTCAGCCCCTCAGCGACCGTATTTACACAGACTTAATAGTAACTGGAACTAGCAAGTGTTGCTCTTCAGTGTTGTTTCAACTCTACAGTAGCAGCTGTGCTTAACTTTCACTTTTTGTTTGCTCTTAATTTTTTTCTGATACTTTGGTTGTATTATTTAAGAAAAGTATGAATCTACAGCACAAGTTTGTGATTTAATGGAAAAAGTTTGTCACTTGAACAGTACCGGTTCATGTCAGTATTCGCTTCTTTTAAGTTTAACAACTCTTCTGATTTATGTGAGAACATTTCAGGCTGATTTTTAATGGCTCATATGATGGTTAGCATCAGTTTGTATTCACATATTAAGCAGTTTGTGCAACTTAGAAAGGAAGTTTTCTTTGGCTGTGAGGTCCAATGCTTTCCTGTTTCTGTATTCTGTCATCACAAACTTTTGATAGAGGCCTTTAGATCACACATTAAATTACTAACTTAACTAAAAGTGAAATTATACATCACCACCACCACCACCGTCCTTAAGTGACAATAAAAGTCGTCTAGAAGTAGTAAAAAAATAAAAAGTGGATGTAGTATACATGGAAGTAAAAAAAATGTGTATGTGCAACAAACACAATTTGGCCCAAAGTATGTCCCATTGTTTAAACTATGCCGTCTTGAATTCAAACCAAAACATAAACAAGAGGGCAAATGCACGACTTCAGGAAACTTTAGGTCACACGTCTGTAGTTTACTTCACCAGTTGTTGGAGTCATTAGCTAGCGCTGGCTCGTCAGTCATCAGAAGTGTAAATCCACTCCAGTCATCTTGCCATCAGTCATCAGCTCCTGCTGCTGCTCCAGTCACCGGGGCGGGTCTCGATCCGGATGGCGCTCTGTTCAACACTCGTACTGAATGAAACGACAGAGACACGACTGCGAAACCTGTAGATCGCAACTGAAATGCCATACCGTTACATAACCTGTAAAACTATTCATTTTCGTCGCGGATTTGTAACGCATATAGTCTGACAGAACAGCGATGCGTTTGTTTATTTTCATAGACTGAATTCGACGTGATACGTAAAATGACGAGACACTTGATCAAGATTTGTTTGGTTTTTGGGATTATTTATAATATTGAAGGTAAGCACAAAGTAAAGCCTAACTAACTGTTTTGTTCCAGTGTGTAACTTAGCTGTCTACAAGTAAGAGGTGAAGAAATCCTGTAATTCAGACTGAATATTTATTTATTTATTTATTTTCAATTTAACAAAAAAGTTTTTTTTTATTCCATAAAAAAAAAATATTTCTAAAGGTTCTAAAATGTATTCTAGAGATAAAAGATGTTTTTGTTAGCTTGCTTTTTGCGACAGGTACGGATACATGTTATAAATGTACAATACTATCTAGAAACGATTGGTTTTATTTAGGCTACTGGTTTTAAAACAATAACAAAATTAGGAATTGGATTCAGTTATTTTGATATTATTATTACGATGATGATGATGATAATAATAATAATAATAATAATAATAATAATAATGCATATTTAAGTTGTTTTGTGATCTAAATTATCACAAATTTATATTAATTTTGACGATATACAGTAGCCTAATCAACATTTGAAGTGGTTCGTAAAAGTTCATCAAAGTTGTCCTAAGACAAGAACGGGTATTGTTTTGGTTTTAGGACAACTTTGATGAAATGTTTTGATTCACTTCAAATGTTGACTACTATATTTTAATGTTCCATTAAGAATAAATGGATGTAATGTTGCTTACGCAAACAGTACATGAAATGTTGCTTTACCTTTGATCCCCATCATCTTAAATGAAAGTTAACACTTCAGTCTAGAATTCTTAATTTTACATAAAAGTATAAGACGTTTAAACACCAAATTTTAATACGTTTTATTTACATGCTCGCTTTCCAGCTGTTTCCAGAAGCTCTCACAGACTGACATAGGCCTGTTTATAATCTAGTGCAGAATCCATCTTTACGCACAAAACTTGTTTTTTATTATTTCGTTAAAACAACAAGTCTCTCAAAACCCCATGTAGAATGTCACAATATACTGTGGAAAGTGTAGCTCTGCTTTTTTCGCAAACTTCTAGCATTTGCCCCAAATTCCTCTACAGTGAAAATGACATAGCGGGACTGTGAGACTCTTGATTTCCTCTCTTTCAGGAAACTGCCCCATCAGAGACAATAGAAACTTTTAATAGTAGAACACATTTTTGCCAAGAATGTAGCGCTCAGATTCTCCATTGTGCACCCTGAATTGCCTCCTCTTTTCATGCACGAGGAAAAGACTTAGTTTATTTCAGTTTATGTTTAACAACATTATTTATGTTTTTTTTTTCAAATTAAAGGGCCCCCAAATCCGACAGACAACAAGGAGTTGTTGTAAGACCAAACCAAATGCTTTTTTTTTGTTTCAAGGACACTCTCTCATGCACATGTGATTGGCATGTTTTGGCGTGAGAGTACAAAGAGACATTGTAGGACATTGTAAGTGGGCCAATAATAGTGGAGGGCCATTCCGTGCACAGGTGACGGATGTCCTGTTGGTCAATGACTTTGTTTGTGAGTGCTGGGCTTTTGTTCCTCTCATAGTGGGAAAAACAGCCTCCCGCTCTGACTGTTTCCTTTCCGTACAGGAAGTGTGTTTCCCTTACTCATCGCGGGGTCATCTAGCCATCCTAAACAAAAGAATTCAATGACCTCTCAGGACTGGAATTTGAAAATGTATTTGTTTAGTGGAAGTCATTGTTTGATTCTCCCTTTTCGGTTCTCCAGGTTCCAGGCCTGTTTCAGATAGTGGCCTTCCCCGTATCGTCCACCATCCCTCTGATGTGGTGGTCCGGGTTGGCAGTCCGGCCACGCTGTCCTGCAGGGCAGAGGGCAACCCTGAGCCAACCATCCAGTGGCTCAGAAATGGCCAACCTCTTGACACGGACAAGATGGATGTGCAGTCACAGCCTATCATTTTACCAGAAGGAAGTTTGTTCTTCTTCAGCGTCGTCTCTGGTCGAAAGAGTCAGTCTCATGAAGCGGTGTACGCCTGCGTGGCTCGCAACAGCGCTGGGGTTGCGACAAGCAGAAATGCCTCTCTTCATATAGCAGGTTAGAATCATGCCAAAGTGTTATGTTTTCTAATATTAAGAGGATAGTTCACCTGAAAATGAGAACCTGAGAAATTCAGAACCTGGATGCCTTATTTTCTTCTTTGGGTCATAAAAAAACATATTTTGTAGAACATTGTCCATACAATGAAAGTCAATAGGGTCCAAAATAATCTTGATGGTCAGTTCCCATGTGAACTCACCTATTTGACAGACCTTGATAACAATGAGTGACCCATCAAGACCTACTGAAGGAACAAGAGGGTGAGGAAGCTTATTAAGATGGTTCATGAGATTACTAGAGATCAGATGTCAAAGTTTGCCTTCCTGCCCGAAACAAACAGAGCACTAATTGAGCTCTGACAGCATGCTGTGTTTGTAGCCCAAACAGATTCCTCAGCTGGCTTGTTTACTCTGAATTCCACTGGATTGGAGCAGGGCCAGATTGAGACATTAAATCAATTGTTGCACACAATGAATTTGCGTTTTGTTTACATCAATTCACTGCTAGATAATATGAGACACGGACAAGCTACGTCAAGAGAGTTGACAATAGGCCTTGATTACTAAAGCAAAAGGGCATTGATGAGAAAAAAATTAGACATTTGTTCTCTGAAATGTAGCAACTGATTGTTAGCATTTATGTTTAATTTTTCAAAATATGGGGTTTTTTAATGTTTTTTGAAGACTTGTATGCTCATGAAGGCAGCATTTATTTGATAAAAAATACAGTAAGAACAGTACTATTGTGAAATAGTATTACTATTCAAAATAACTGTTTTCTTTTTTATATACTTTAAAATGTATTTTATTCCTGTGAAGGTAAAGCTGAATTTTCAGCATCATTACTCCAGTCTTCAGTGTCACATGATCCTTCAGAAATCATTCTAATATGCTGATTTGGTGCTCAAGAATGTTTCTTATTATCATCAATGTTGAAAACAGTTGTGCTGCTTAATTTTGTGTATAAATGTCTTTACTGTCACTTTTGATCAATACTGCACCCTTGCTGAATAAAAGTATTAAGTTCTTTAAAAAAAAATTTACTGACCACAAACCTTTGAACAGTAGTAACTATATTATATATACACTCATTCTGACCACATGTGTGATTTTCAGCTCTGCGAGAAGAGTTCCGTGTGCAGCCCAGTGACGTGGAGGTGGCGGTTGGCGAGGTGGCTGTGATGAACTGCAGCCCACCTGTTGGACATCCTGAGCCCAACGTAACCTGGAGGAAAGACGGGATCCTAATCAACAGCAGCAATGAACATTACACTGTGAATGCAAAATATACTCTAATGTGACATTGATTTCTTATTTAGTGGGTTTGATTTGTCAGCTAATGTTTTTTTCTTGAGAACTCTTCCCTGTGTATGTCTGTAGAGGGCAGTATAACACAGAAAGTGTATCACAGAGATAGACCTGTGCCTTAGGACCCTGAATTTTATTTATTTATTTATTTTTTTTTTTTTGTGCCTGAATGACAGTGTATTTCTGCATATTTGCATGTACAGGAACTGAATGGTAAACTGATCATCGCTCCAGCTCAGAAGAATGACTCTGGGGTTTACAGCTGTATAGCCTCAAACACAGTTGGAGTGAGAGAGAGCCAAGCGGCTCGGCTGTCTGTATTAGGTGAGACTCTATCTTTGCTCTAAATGAGTATGAATAACTTATTAAAGCATGGAGACTCATACATCTGACCTTCATCCTCAGCTAAGCCAGTGTTATTGCGTAAACCAGAGGATGTTTCAGTGCAGCTTGGAGCGTCTGCAAAGTTTTTCTGTGAGGCCGATGGAGACCCCATGCCTTCTGTAGAGTGGAGCAGAGAAAAAGGACCTCTACCCAATGGCAGGTCAGATGATGTTTTAATAATATAGAATCAGTATAGTAATATAGACCCCCTGCAAGTACCTGAAAGAACCTCAAGAGGTCTGCAGACCCCAAGTTAAAAACCCCAGATGCATAAGGATTGTGAAATTCCTTACAATTCACATTTCTAATCTTATATCACAATCGCATTTGCCAGATATTTAATCAACCCAGACCACAGTCTGCAAATCCACTATGTGACAGCGCAAGACATGGGCACGTACACCTGCACTGCAGAAAATAAGCTTGGTGTGTCTGTGGCCAGCGCACAGCTTCTCGTAGAGGGTAAGAATGCATGTAATCAAGTCAAGTAACAGCACTTAAACCACTTCCCAGCATGCCATTTGTTGAGATAAGTGATGTCTGGCTAATATACGTTACAGACGTAGGAAGCACTAGACTGAGAGACCTACACAAGGAGCTGTCTGCCTTACGCGTGAGCCTGGAGAACGTCACAGTTATGAGTACAGCCTCCAACATGTCTCAAGTCATGTGGAGGGTAATGCAGTTCATGCACCACACTTTAAATAATTGTATTTTCTGAAGTAACATTTTAAGGCGGCATCACGTCATCAGTCTTCTCTCTTCTGCTGTCTTTCTGTTTGTAGTTGCAGTCGTCTATGTCACAGCCTCATTATCTTGAAGGCTTTGAGGTGCTGTATCGCTCTCTCCTGCCGGCCAGCTCAGACTGGACAGCTCAAAGGGTTCCTCAGCCTGGCCTTCACACACATGTGGGACCTCTGAAGAGAGGCTACAAGTATGAGTTCAAAGTCCGACCCTACGGCAGCAGCCTGTATGGCAGGGAGAGCAACACCAGACACTTACGAGTGCCAGAGATAGGTGAGAATATAGAGCATCCTTTACAGAAAAAAAGTGGTAACACTTTATTATTTTAAGGACCAATTCTCACTATTCACTGGTTGCTTATTAGCATGCTTTTTGCTAGCATATTGGCTGTTTATTAGTACTTATAAAGCATATTAATGCCTTTTTCTGCATGACCATAGTTTTGATCCTTTAATCTAAACCCACACCTGAAATTTAACAACTACCTTACTAACTATTAATAAGCAGCAAATTGAGACTTTATTGAGGGAATATGTATTCCCTATTCTAAAGTGTTACCAAAAAAGTACTGTGGTAGTACCATGGTACAAAGATGGTTATACCATGCTGCTTTATTAATGATTACCATATTTATATACCATGGTATTTGCATGGTACTCCAAAGTACTTCACTTCAGGGTTATCGTTGTTAACTAAAACCATAAAGAATATTTGTGTTACTTGAAACAAAATAAACGTTAAATGAAATAAAATATATTTTTAAAAAAAAACTTATTTTTTTTAGCTATTCGCCAATGGAACTAGCAACTAATGTTTAGTTTAACTTGAAGTGCTAAAATAACTGAAACTAAATAAACTAAAATTAATAAATAAAAATGAACAAAAACTGGTAACACTTTAGAATAGAGAACACATATTCACTATTAACTAGTGTTTTCTCTCAATAAAGTCCTAATTTGCTGCTTATAAATAGTTAGTAAGGTAGTTGCTAAGTTTAGGTATTGGGTTGGGTTAAGGGATCTAGAATATGGTCATGCATAAGGCATTAATATGTGCCTAATAAGTACTAACAAGCAGCCAATATGCTAGTAATATGCATGCTAATAAGCAACTAGTTAATAGTGAGAATTGGTCATTAAAAAAAAAAAACAAAGGATGAAATAAGTGACAAAATACACAACAAATTTACTAAATTACTAAAACTTTAAATTACTTTAACTAAAATTAAAATGAAAACAGAAAATATAAAACTAAAATTAAATATTAACAAAAACACTGAATGATATAAAAATAACACTGCTTCAGATAATGCCATAATATTATTATAAGACGTTAAAAAAAAAAAAAAAAGAAAACATGATATTATTGTGGTTATATCTTTTATACCTATGCACTATCATTCAAAAGGTCAGTAATTGTAACGAGTCCACTGGAGGCGAGCGTAGTGAGAACCCAACTGCAGTTTATTTACAAAGTGTAGTCCAAACATAATCCAAACAAAGACTTGACTTGACTTGACTTGACTTGACTTGAACAGACTTAACTCACCAACAGCAGATTACAACTTCAATACACGACAGGGAACAAAGGCAATGACATGGCTACTTATAACAAACAATAAGAACCACATGACAAGAACCAACCAATGAGGACAAGACACATGACTTAGGACAACCAATCAGAACATGACACATTGAACAAGGGAACCAATAGCAAGGAGACAAGAGGACAAGGGAAGCATGACACAAACAGGAACCATAACTAAACTTCAAAATAAAAGACATGAAAACAAGAACATGACACAGAACCCAAAACAGACCTTACAGTAAGTTCATGTGACACTTAAGACTGGAGTAATGATGCTGAAAATTCAGCTTTGCCATCGCAGAAATAAATTACATTTTAAAAAATATATTAAATATTATTATTATATTGTATTTTTTTTATCAAATAAATGCAGCCCTGGTGAGCATAAGAGAATTCTTTCAGAAACAAAAAAAATTTTACTAACCCAAAACCACTGGACAATTAAAACCAAGCTGCCACCATGTGCCAACTGTAACCATGTGCCTTGTTTTCAGTCCCCAGCGCACCACCTCAGGATGCGTCCATAACAATGCCCACTGACCGTAACAACACTGTGCACCTCAGCTGGGAGCCTCCACCTCATGACGCTCACAATGGAATCATTCAGGGATATCAGGTATTACTAGCGTAAAGACACTCATTGTGAAACAATGCTAATAAAGCCCTGAGAGGCTTTCTCTCCAGAAGATATGGAAAATGTGGTAAGAGACAATAAGCTTGTCGCAATAATCAATATATTGACTTATCACACAATATATGTACATGACCTCAATATATTTTGGTGACGCAATATATCGCCCATTATGTTTACTTAAAAATGTATGTCACCATGTTTTTTGCATTCCACTTGTGCCTGTGTCTTTTGCAGCTTCTCGTACATAACATGGTGTAGTCATGAGGTGCTAGTTCACATTTAAAAAAAGCTTCTACAAAAAAATCATATGGCCTTGTTTAGGGATCTGTGCCTTTGTGCATGCAGACATCTGACTGCTAAGTAGTGATTGTGTTTTTCAGCAATAGTGTGCACCCTTAATTTACAGAGAAAAGAAGGTCAGGGGAAAATCTGTAGATGGAAAAATCTCCATACAAGTTCTTTGTGCATTATTCTTTTTTTCCTGCTTGTTACTTTACACTTTTTCTTAGAAAATGTTTATTTACTATTTATTCAAGTTTTTTTAAGGTATCTAATATTTTGATACCATGATCTAAATATTCTTAAGAATTAAAAGTTTGTTGTCATTTGGAAGTGTGTAGGCCTTCTTGCATTATTATGCTGTTACATTATGATTATATTTTCAGTGGAATAAAATGGTCTTTAAAATGACAATAATATCGCTTATCGCAATTATTTCTGGGGCAATATATCGCACAACAAAAAGCTGTTATCGTGACAGGCCTAAGAGACAGATTTTTTTTCCTAGTTCCAAAAATGTAATGTAATTAAAATTCATGTTTAATCAAAAGAAGCATGGAAGCAGTTAAATAATTCTTATTTTCAGCCGCAGACTGTCTGATCACATAAAAATGACATGACCCTGTCCAAATCAACTGTTTCAGATAGACTGGCTGCTACAACACTCCAGAGAGTAATTAGTCACTATGTTTTTATTAGTCTGCAATTCACAGCTTGTGTCCACAGAACTGATGCATATTTTCCACTAATTTCTTTGTTGCTATCTATATAAGCATTAGAAGAAAGTGCTGCACCATTACATTTTGAGTTACCACTTCGGTCTATTATTGTGATAATCAATATCATATTGACCTAAGGTCACATAAAATATGATTTATATATATATATATATATATATATATATATATATATATATATATATATATATATATATATATATATATATAACAGCCTGCTTGATTTTACTATGCTGTTCTTTCTGACAGGTGTGGTGTGTGGAGTCTGAAGATCAGAAGTCTTTTAACTGGACAGTGGACAGTGGAACACTTAGTATTGAGATCAGCACACTGCAGCCTGGCAGGCTTTATTGGGTCACGGTGGCTGCCGTTAACGGGGCGGGAGTTGGTGTCCAGAGCGACCCATACAAACTGCTCATAGGTAAGAGAAGAAAACACTAAGGTATAAAACAATCATTTTAAACCGTAATCTGCTCAATATGTTACCTGTTGCTCTCTTTTTCCCAGAGTCAAGGCAGGAGGTGACACCGTATCAGACAGGCATACTCAGTATGTCTCATTTCCTTGCTGTGATTAAAGAGCCGGTATTCATTGGCAGCGTTGGCACCCTCCTGTGGTGTGTTTTGATGATCACTGCCGTGTTTTTGTACAGGAGACATGTCAGACCCACCAACCTGGGAGGCAAACGCTCAGGTAATCTATAATAAAGTCTTTATTTACTTTCTTTTTTCTATACACACAAAATCATACAATCATAATTTTTCACTTTCATTCATAGGTTTATATAGACTGGAAAATGAAGATCTCATCATCAAGCACAGGTAAAAAAAAAAAAAAAAGAAAAGTTGTTTGATTTAAAAATATGGGGAAGTATAGTACAGTGATGATAATACTATTGAACTCTGAAATATACCACAGTACTGCATGATAACCATGTTCATATACAGTACAATAGTACTTTAAAGAATGCCATACTACTATAGTATGTGTACAAAAACATGGTATTGCCATGACAAAAAGCACAAAAAGCAAAAATCTGTACAGTAAATGTTGCATTTTATATGCACCAGCTCAGCTAGTAATGATGAAAGCTAATTTCTATAGCTCATCTCTGTATTCCACATGGGGAAAAAGACATGCTTTGATAAATCTAAATTATGAGATTAAAAATTCTAAATTATGACATACTAATTTGCAGTTATGAGATAAAGTCTTCTTATATTTTGTTTTTATAATAATTATTTATCATTTTTATCTCATAATGATGACTTAATATCTCATTCGTCAATTTACTTTTTATCTCATAACTTCAACTGAATATGGGCATGGGCATGTGTTCAGGACAGGACTCTTATCAAACATGTGAAGTATGGGGCAGACATTCCCTGTGTTCCATTTGGAAGGGCTCATCCCTATGCCCTAATCCCTTCAAAGGGTTTACCCTCTGGAGTGAAGGGTGTAGGGGATCAAACAACTGTTTCTTGAATTGCCCTTCTGTGTCATCATCCCGTGCCCACACTGAGGCGCTGTTATCATATCTGCGCAAAGAATCATGGGGGCCGAAGTGTCCATCAGTTGTACCCTTCGGAATCCTTAATTCCGAAGAGCCCTTTGAAGTGGCCAGTTTTGAGCACTTAGATTTGGAACAACCCTTCAATATGGAGGCCATGATTGTTTTCACTCCGAAGTGCCCTTTGGAGGGTGATATATCCTGTTTGGAATGCACCGATAATATGCCTGAGTTATAACAACTTCCTGTTTCATGGCAAACGCCCTTCAATGAAAACTCAAGATTTTTGCAATTTAACATCACAAAGGGCTTTAGATTAGACTGACCAAAAAAAATTAATAAATCTCTAGGCGGAGTTTGTTAAAATACAACACCTGAAAATGGCAAAAACGGCACAAAATTTGCTGAGAAAATTCAAAACAACCGACTTCCTGTTGGGTTTCAGATTTTGCTCCAAGAGACTTTTTTTGCAGGTATTGGGACGTTACATGTGTCTGCCGAATTTCGTACATGTACATGAACCGTAGCGTGAGGGGCACTTCTTTAAAAGTGTATGGGTGGCGCTATCAAGCCATTTTGACACACCTAATTCTGAAAACCATATCAGATGTAAATTTTGACAAGTTCTGATGCATGTGCAAATAATAATAATAATTTTTATCTCATAATTATGACTTAATATCTCATTTTTCAATTTACTTTTTATCTCATAACTTCAACTTAAGTCATAATTTTAACGGTTTATCTCATAGTCATAATTTACCAAAGCATGACTTTTTTCCTTATGTAATACTATACTTATACTATATAAGTACTACTATAGGCTTCCATAAGTAACTGAGTCACCATCCTTATAATTTCCTTTCTAGAATGGCAGCACCAGACTCTCCGTGGATCTCTGGAGGCTGGAGGCCAGATTCCAGCAGTGAGCCCAAGCCGGGCCTTTGGACCCCGAGTCAAGAGAACTCTGGCTTCCGGAGGACAAGTAAGTCACAATTTTACTTAAAATACATAATCATAACCTCCCCTCGAGTTTCAGCCCTCATCTGCTTCTTTTTTTCCTCTCGTCATCCCTCTGGATGACAGATACGTCCTCATAAAAACCTTCAAAAAATGCCTGTCACCCCTGAAGTCACGACTCTGCAGAGTCCTCATCAACTCTAATTACCGTTGACATCTTGGCACATTATGTAAATCAGTCTGTTTTTTACCTCCCTACTGACAGCTCTGCCCATTACGGCTCAAAAGGACCCCAACCCCCTGCGGACAGCCGTCCCGATTGTACCAGACAATTGCGGCGTCTATGGCACCTTTTATGTGGATCTAACCGGCAACGGACTGAAGACATTTAATAGTCCAGTTCGTTGTCCCAGAATGCCTCATGGCAAATCTCAGCTGCATAACTCCGAGACCGTTCGAATCACCGAACCCATCGTCAAAACTGCCGTCGTGAGGGAAGTGCAGGCGTTGCCATGGAAACGTACCCTCCCTGCCCAGCCCAACATGGGAGTTCTGAAGGAATCGTGGCAGAAAAATTACAAGCGTGGTGAGACACTCATTCATTCAGTAAGTCATTCGCATTAATTTCGTTCAGCAGTAACACGTGTTTATCTACTTCCAGAGCTGCACGCGGTAAAAAGTGTCCCATTAATGCCCGTGAGTCAACAAGCACTGGCAGTGCGCAGTGCACCGAGTAACCATCAGCAAAGATTCAGTCAGCACCCTGCAGGTTTGAACATCAGCGTGTTTTGTGTTTAAAATGCTATTCTCGTTATACAGTCTATTTATTAGAACTATTCTAAACTGGTCTACATTCCCTAAGGTGGTGTATCAGAACCTGTGAAGCCGCTGAGTTCTCCACGTATCCTGCACTACTCTGCCTCTCTACAGCTGGTGGACATGTTACCCAGCCCTCCGCCTCTTCCCATGGAGGACAACCACAGCCTCAGCTCAGAGGACGAGTGAGAATCACACCTACACCCAAAGCAAAATTTAAATGTTCAGAGATTTTAGCACTCATTTATAGCCTAGTTATGTTGACTAAACTTTATAATAAGGTTCAACTGGTTAACTTTAGGTAACGCATTAGATATCATGAAGTAACAATGAAAAAATTCGAACGAATATTCAAATATTCTTTTTTATGAGCCCAAATATTCGAATACAATATTTTTGAAAAATGCTCATCACTTGAAAATTCTGTCTTCATTTATTTTATATCATCCTCATGTCGTCCAAACCTCTATAACTTACTTTCTTATGTCTCATGGCATCTGTGGTTTTGCCCATTTTTTTGTTTAACTTTTGCTCATGAAAGCCAGTGGTTCAAAATGGTCCAATGGTTTGCTCATGAAAGCCAATGGTTTGCTCATTTTTGGGTGAGCTTTCATTTAAATATTACTTTATAAATATATTAACATTTAAAATTGTATAAACTGCTGTTCAGTTCAGGTAAAATAACTGAATGTTACTGTAAAGTGGTGCTGTTATGCTGCTTAAAAGTATCAAATTTTTGCTATGTTTCCCCTAAAATAGGAGTAATAAAAATAAGCACAAATGAGGCAATCAATGACACGCTGAAAGAGTTTGAGCAATAAAATGAATGTAGGAAACAAAATTCAGATAATTTGGTCTGGAAAGAGTTTGATGCAAGACTTTTGCAGGTGTCTAGGGAAATCAGTCAGTATTTGACATCTGAATCTATAAAGGAAACGAGGTCACTAGAGTCTTTCTCTCAGCAGAAACTTCTAAATTCATCTATTTTCTATGCATTTTATCTCATAGCTATCTAGGAGAAACAATTAAAGATATGAAAGTGATCTCATCTGTGATTTTCTTTCCTACAGGCAACAGTATTCAGCAGAATGATTTGAAGATTTAGCTTCCCATTTATCAGAGAGTTCAATTCCATCTCAGTGCACAGGAACATACTAGAAGTATTTCTTCTCACTGTGGCTTCTTAAACGGTGATAAACTTCAGTGTTTCACCATTCTGTCATAGCAGGATGTGAGTGGTGTAAAATGACTACTGCCACAGAGCTCAAGATTTGTGTCCATTTCTCACAGACCTGTGAGGGGGTTGTGCCCTTTCCGGTCTGTAATGACAGTGTCTGTGACAATACCATGTCATTATACCGTGAGAAAAGAGAAGTCTACTACAGTCTCTCTGCTCTCAGACTAAAAGATTGGAAACCAATTTAGCTTGTAGCTCAACTCTAATGGACAGGGTGTTTGAAGGGGAAATGGCACACACTATTTATTAGAAACTCTGTAAGTGGGAGGAAGTGTGTTTTAAATGTTGTAGGACACAGACAGGAAGCTTCTTCCAGCAGTGCAGACTGAGGCTGGAGGCATCATGGTACAAGAGAAAGAAAAAAGTGGATAGCTGGAAGGGACAAAGACCTACACACTCAGAGGGTCTCAAAATCATACAAATCTGATGTCAGTAACACAGATATATGAACATAAAATAACATTTTATTATAGAAATATTAGGTGTAGTATGCTATCTAGTATGAATTTATTTACTGTTCAAAGAAAAAATTAATAATATGCTCATATTTCTGTATGTCTGACCTTCAGGTCTACCAGATCCACTAAGTTGACAGTTGACATCGGCTCTCAGCAGTCTGTGTGTGCTGCCTCTGGGCTCCAGGGTCCCGCTACGGTTACTACAGGCTGTCCAACCCACCACAGCCCAGCCCAGCCAAGCCCGACCTACAGCCACCTGTCCACAGCCTCCTTCTGTCTCTCCACTGATGACTACCAGGACACCACGCTCAGTACTCAGGACCACACTCAATACATGGAGATCAGCCCCAAACCACAGGGACAAAGGTAAAAGAACACCCGAAAGAGCATTTATGTGAAGGAAGTATCAAGCCAAGGGCTAATTTTGATGTCTCCTAACAGTACGTCCCATCAAAGCTCTCCTTCAATGCCCCGTCCGTTCTCTCCCACGCCCACGTTTGGTTACATCTGCGGGCCTGCCGACCGGGAGATGGATGACGAGCAGGAGTCTCAGCCAGTCGGCCTCAGGAGAGCCACACTGAGAAGCACACCCTCGTCTTGTTGCAGCGAATGGGAGGGTTCGTTGTGGAACGGCTGGGGTTCGGTGTCCGAAAGCAACGTGACGAGTGCTCGAACGAGTATCATCAGCTCCTCTGACTGCTCGTTCATAAACGATGCGAACTTTGCCCGCGTCCTGGCTATGACAGCCGAATCCATGAGTGGTACTTTATCAGGCAAGATATAAACTCTCTTCAACCTCTGTAGAATTAGGTTGTTTTAATTTATAGTCTCCACATGATTGAAGTTCAAAGTTGGCTAACAGCAAGTACAGATGTAGTTGCCAGAAATGCCCACTAGGTGGAACAATCTGCTCATGCAGTCAAATTCCGTGGCTTTATCAGCAGGTCCACACAGATTCAACACCCTAGAAAGATCAGCTAATTTCCACAGAAATAAAATAAAATAGTAAATGAAATAAAATAAAATAAAAATAAAATTACCTGCTAAATGAATACATGTAAATATTTTGACTAATTTTAATCAAGTTTTCAGGTAGCATTAAGACTGTAGTACTCTTGAGATTTTATATTTTACCTTGTTTAAATGTATTCTGTAAATTTCGGCAAACTTTTTATAAAACTATTTATAAATCTGACCACGAGTTGCCAAAAACTGTGATCACATTTCACTTTTCTTTGCTGCTCTCCAGCTTTTCTTTGTCAGTCACTAGATTTTCAGATCTGCAGGGCTGTA
Organism: Spinibarbus caldwelli; assembly: GCA_039654775.1. Lineage (NCBI taxonomy): Eukaryota > Metazoa > Chordata > Actinopteri > Cypriniformes > Cyprinidae > Spinibarbus > Spinibarbus caldwelli. Next base: position 10,778,145 of record CM077267.1, on the reverse strand, counting down.
AAATTATTCTGCATCATTTGCATAGTCAACAAAAAAGCATTATGTAAATATTAATTTGCATTATGTAAATATTAATATGTAAGTCTCACTTAAAAATGTTTTTATGTCATTGCAATATATAACAAGGCATCAACGCAAGTGGCATTTATTCTATAGAAAGAGCACAAGCAAAACCTTTGACAAAAAGACATTTGTTAGGTTTTAAATAATAAATGAAGACCATGTTTTTTGGACACTCAGGTTGTCAAATTTTAATTTGATAAACTACACCTGCCCTCAACTTGAGTATGTTAAAAATAATAATAATAATAGCAAAACTGGCTCATAACAATGAGGTTACTTCTGAGAAAAGCTCTAGCATTATTTGATCTGATATTTTATCATCTAACGCAATCACGTTCAGACTGTTTGAAGTGTTATTTCAGTACTTTTTGGGATCGTTGCATAACTAGAGAGAACTGTATTTGGGATGAGAATTTTCATTGTCAGATCAGATTCACGAGGCACTGCAGCATTACGCTTCCCAATGAGACAGTGAAAAATAGCAGCGCTACTTTGGTACAATGAGAAATAATGGGATTTGAGGGCCTGTCTGCAAATTGTCTGAGCTCCCCCACAATCCTCCCTGAAGTTTCAGCAAATCAATCACGGCTTTCAAAAGAGAAACCTACAGGGACTTTGCTCTCTCCATTTGCTGATTGTTTCCCCCTTTCACTCTCCCCCTGTCTATCTTTCAATCTCCGTGAATGCATCAGGTTAAATGACTAGTGCATTGTAACTGATGAGTCCAGCGCCGTTGTGCGCAATCATTCAGTGTTATAATGGTAAAATTGACTTGTACGTCTTTATACGTGTTAACAGATTGCTTTTCTTTGTGTACTTTGTACCTATGTGCATGCGTATGCATTCATCTCCCTTGATTTCCTTCGTGATGTGTGTGTGATCGTGCATTTTCTGCAGATTTCTCCCCTCCTGCATCCCCCCTGAGTGTTCTGTTCCCCCCTCGAGAGTGTTTTGGAGAGGTGGAGCCGCTGCCCGTGTGGGACTGGAGCACCGCGTGGGTGGAGGAGTTGGAGGCCCAGTTTAAAGCCTCCAGAGAGGCCAGAAGAACCGCCACATCTAGCCGACACTCAGGCACTGAGCACTGGAGAGGACATCTGGAGACCCCCTCGCACCGATGATCGACTTGCACATGCCCAGGGGTCGTTTATGGACTACATTGCCCTGCGTTCCTCAGGGCAACCCCCCTTCCTTGTAGTTTCGACGGGCTTGGGTATGTAGCATAAATAGAAGAACACAATGCTGCAAGGTACAGAAGGTGCAGTTTATATGCCATTTTCCATATGGACAGTTGAGTTGTACCACACCATAATAAAGACTATTGTACAGGACGTTCATATTGGCATTCAAAGAAATGTAAATAAACCAATTTTATTTAATAATCCTCCACATACGATTTTATAAAATCATATACGCTTTTATATCTAAAGTACACAGGAAATATTATACAAGATGTTTTGTATTTTAGGATTACTTTTTTATTATTTTATAATTAAAATACATTTCTTTTTCATTTTTTTTATTTTACTTTAAAATGTTAGTAAATTTGCATTTGAATTGGAATATAATTGAACTAAATGTTAGCAATTTTAGATAAATTTTTATTGTTGATAGTTTTTTTTTTGTATGAATGTACTTTGTTCAGTAGACATACTGTTTTAGCTGTCAGTTTTTTTAATGTACGTCATAAATATTCCTCAGAATTTCTGCACTACTAAAAAGTCACAGTTGAACTATTTTTATTTTTACTAATTGCCTTTTTTAAAGTTAATAAAAGATTACAAGTAAAAATTTTATCGCAAGTATCTGCCTCTCGGATCACTATGACATATGTTTGTGTTTGTTGCATTTGTGTCCAACTGTCTCGTAGTTAAGGGAGCACAAGAGGTCTGTCAAGAGAACATGTACGGCCCTCCAGAGCGCTAATCCTCACCGCAAGCCAGCAGAACCAAATCAGACAACCCTAGACACCCGCTGGACCCACACACACACACTCACAGTAAACACAAGTGACCATGGCATGACTGCAGAAGGATTATTGCTTGTCCCCTTCTCTCTCTCTCCCTACGGCCATATGCTTGGCACAAAAACACACCTCCCCCATTACACACTTTTATGCGTGCGCACACAAACACACAGTTCGGATCTACAGCCTTGAATTTGTCTATGGCCAAAAAGGCATCTTTTTATAGCCTGCTGGTAATCCTTTGACCCAGTTTGCCATGCAAGAGCACACTAAAACGGTACCAAGTTTTGCTTCTCTCTTGCTCGGTTTCTTTCATTCATTTGTCACAGAAGAGCACCCCACATTTGTCTGCAAGGATTATTTTGCATGAAATAATTCTCTCTTATAACATGATTAGGTTTTTAGTAGTACTTCTGATCAAAACGCTTGCTGATAAGCAACTGAGATGAAATATTCAATTAAATTTTGCATTTTTTACCTCAATCCACAAGGTAAAAATAAAGTCACAGCTGTGAGATATGAAGTTGCAATTATGAGAAATAATGCTGCAAATACAAGAATTAGTCACAATTGTGATAAAGTTGCAATTCTGATATAAAGTTGCTAATATGATAACTAGTAACAAACATGACAAAGTCCCAATTATAAGACATAAAGTTGCAATTGTGCAATATAAAATTGCAATTATGAGAAATAAAGTCGCAATTGTGAGAAACAATTGCAATTATTATGTAAAGCCGCAGGAAATGAATACAGAAAATGAAGTCGCAATTGTTAGATATCAAGTCGCAAATATGAGAAATAAAGTTGGAGTTGGGATATAAATTTGCAAATACAATAAATATTAACAAATTTGAGAAATAGTTTCAACTATGAGATATAAATTTGCAACTGTGAGACAAAACTGCAAATATGAGAAACTCAGAATTGTGAGAATTGAAGTTGCAAACTGTGAGACATAAAGTTGCAAATACAAAAGATTAAGTTGAAAACAGAAAGAGTTGGTATTAGGGTATATAAAGTTGCAAATACAAAAAAGTTCGGACACAACTGACAAAGTCAATTGAGAAATAAAGTTTCAGTTGTGAGATATAAAGTCACAATTGTTAGATATTTAAAAACTGCAGTTATGAGAAAAAGGCAAAAATTTTAAGTAGCAATTGCAAGACACAAAAATGTCCTATTATTATTATTATTATTATTATTATTATTATTATTATTATTGTCATTTTGTAAGGTGGAAAAAAGGCTTCTATAAAAAAATACAAGTCTGATCGCTCCAAAAAGTAATCACACACATCTGCTCAGCAGTCTGCATAATTAGAGGTATCATTCAGTACCTCAAAATGGTAATGGATGAGTTCTGCACCAAAGTTTAATACTTAATGTTAGGGGTTTGTTCAAATGTCTAACCCTACATATAATTGATAGCAATAGTAATAACTTAGCAAGTAACACTAACAGTTCACTTTCCAGGGAAATTTAAAACCAAACATCATTGTCTCCAAATTTCTGTCAGACCATTTCTAAATTCTGTCAGCCCCAAATGTTTCCAGGAATGGTTAGCACATGGGACAGATTTCCAAGGTAATGCATTGCGGCTCTAAATTATCAGCTAAATTGACATTAATGTCCAACACCTGAGTCATCATCTCTCTCGTCTGCATCCGTCAACACACTAAATGAAAATGAAAGCCCCTGTGTGGCGCGCCATCCAGTCGAGTGGGCTTACCCGAGGTCCTGTGCCCAGTCGGAGGTTCAGAGGTGGGTGTGAGTGGAGATGAGAAATGGCAGTGTTTTGCACAGACCCCATGGGATCCAGCCTTCTGTTGGCCTTCACTGACCCAGATCTGCCCCGAGAAAGATTAAACTCAAGGGTCCTTCTGTTCCCTAAAGCCTACGCTCCACAGGCAGGGTACACAAATCCAAACTAGTTCGACTGGAGCTGCGGAGAGAAAAGAAAAAGCATTTATGTGCAATTGGTCAAGAATTGCAGAGATTACACCAAACAGTTGACTGCGTATTCAATAACCTCTCATGGGCCGATGGTTCGGTTTATCTCAGAGGCGCAAACATTGCTCACTTGCCACATAAATGAGTCCTCATACCTAGCTAACAGCTCGGCAGCTGTGCGGCTCTAAACACTAATATCATTCTTTTCTCGTCTCTAAAGAGCATTCAGCCGTTTTAACCCGGTGTTCGCCGTAAAACATCTTGACATTGATTTCAAAGCCAAATGCCAAAGCCGCTGTTTTACTAGCTTGTTTGAACATTGTCCTCTTGGTTTTAATGTGGCAATTGCATGCGCTTTGCATACATTAAATGAACAATGAGGTTGAAGGCATCCATCTCAGGGTTCTGTAATTAACATGGAAATGGGAGAATGGTATTTTGACTGTGCTTTGCTCCCCTCTGGCCCTCCTGGGCGTGTCTCCACTGACACAAAGCTAATGAATGAGCTAGTGATTTATGGGTAGTGGGTCTCCACTTAAGGAAGAATGCGTGTCTTGACTACTTGGTCTGAATTCTAAGGAGTCCTTCAAAGGTGAAAGCTCAGATGATCCCTGTACCCTCTAACGTTACCTCTCTCAAGAAATTTCACCCTCCAAGTGGTCCAGCTCTGGGATTGATTCATACTGAAAACGACAATCATGAGAAGAACTTTCGACTGGCTGCTTAAATCCAATTGTTTATGAGGCTTAGAAAATTTAATAGCACAAATGAGTAACGTTATACCTACATGGTGATGCTGACCAGAGTGGAACATGTTTTTGGATCAATTATTATTATTTTGTTCATGTAAACTGTGCCAGAATTACAGGAACCGAATGACACTCGGATCTATTAACGGGTTTTGAACCGTTCTGTGACAGTCTTGCGCTTCAACGCCGCAACATCGCTATAAATCTACAGCGCCAAACTCTACATCAACGTAGTTGAAATACAGAACGAATGACTCTTGTGAGTCGGTTCTTTGTAACATGATTCCCGAAATAATGATTTAGTTCGGAATTAGTGAATCAAAAACATAACACAATAAGCGTCGTTGGATTCCCGAATAATTTACTCCAATGAGTCTGTTTAGTGAATCAAAACAAAATAACGCATCGGGTATAGTCCGAATCCCGAACGAATGACTCAAATGAGTCGGCTCTTTTTAGTGAATCAAATACATACAAACTTTCTACTAACCGTGATATTTAAATCACAGTTAACGTTAGTCAAATACACACATTATGCGTTTTGATAGCGCATTTTAAGCAGCAGTACTAAATATATTACTAGATTTATTTATTTATTTACTAATTATACTTCAAATGTTTATTCCTTAAAAATAATAATTGTTAACCGGATTCTCTTCCCCAGTCAGGACTAAACATTATGGATGGAAGTGTTCCGGAAGTAAAGCCCATTCAAATGGCTCGTTGTTTATTTTTATATTCTCCTTCTTTTCCACTCATTGTGCATTTAAGCACACAGTGCTTTTTCATATGTCTACTTATTTGTTTGTTTTTTTCCTTTTGATCTTCTCACCTCGGGCTAGCGAGTCTCAGGTGGGAGTGATTCACATTCTTTAGTTTTTCCTTCTTTCATTCTTTACCCTCAACTCGCTTTATTTAACTCCCTGTCCCTTTCTCCACACGTGTGTTTTCTTCATTCCACTTCCCCACTCCGGCTTCGCCCCCCTTTCTCCTTCTCAGCATCCAGTGTTGCCCTGGAAGAGGTAATTTCATGCCCCTCAGTGGCGGTTCAGTCAGGTGGAAGTGGCTGGCTGTTACCGTAGAAACCAAAGATTAACGGTCTCCCCAGTTAACGGTCGCGGAATAGTCCCGCCTTTTCTTTGTTGTTGAAAAGTTGAGGCCTGATTTCTGAATAAACTAACGAACTAGCTATCTAACTAACTAACTAATTACTTTAAAACTTTTAAACAAGCTTTCAAATACCATGTTTTAGGCCTACAACAAAAACCATTAAAAATGTTACTTAAAATAAAATGAAATAAAATAAAATAGCCTACAGAAAGAAAAACACGTTATTTCAGATAACGATTTCTCATTTTTATGAACTAAAAATAAACTAAATACTGAAATAATATTAATAAAAACTATATAGACATTACAAAAAAAAAATAATAAAATGACAACAAAATGTGTAAAATTGTATATATGTGTGTGTATATATATATATATATATATATATATATATATATATATATATATATAACCTAGTATCTCTATTATACTAAAATAACACAGATTCATACCAGGACAAACACGTATAGCTCAGCAAATGTATTTTATTTATACAAAACAACAAGGACTACCAAAAAGTTAGTCAAAGAAACATAATTTTGGTTTTTTGAATGAAATTCATTTTCTCACTATCTCCAAAACACTCCTTAAAAAAAAGACAAGTACAATCGTTCACAACAGTCGTCAAATGACGAACTCTCTTGGCTTTGAAAAGAAAGGGAGAAAAAAAGACCACATTCTCTTGTGACCGCAACGACGGGGATCCACAGACAGAGACGAGATGGACAGACAGAAGCGTCCTCGGCTCGGTTAGGTCGTGAGGCTGGCTGTCTAGCTGGCTGGTCAAACAACACATATTGTGCTTTCTATTTATTTATTTATTTTTTTGTTGTTCTCCAACACAACGAGAGTGCAATATTATTATGCTTTGAAATGCTGCTGTATACATTTCTACAAGAGGTTGGCACATTCAGACATTAACTTATCTATAATATCGGAGCTTTTAACATGATTTCATTTCTTCTTTCATGTATAAATACAATATACTCTTCTTTCCTGGCATCTGGACCCCATGTAAAAAGCTTCAACGGATGATTATTTACAGTGACAGCGTGATGAAAAATGCCCCCATGAAGGTCATAAATAACAATAATTAATAACGTAATCAAAAGTCCCAGATTCACGCTCTGAAATCTGTACACTCGTCCACTTCTCTTCGGTTCTTCTCTTCAGCTTCTGAATGAAAACAGAGGGATTTCCAAGTCAAACTTCCTGCCTTCTCAGCCTTCCCTTATCTCATCTCCTGGAAGAGAAGAAAATGAGAACATTTTGAATTAGAAAAGACAGAATAATGACAGAATAATGTTTGATGCAAATACTAGCATTTGAAAACAGCTTAGACCAGTTTGGTCCATATAGATAGTTTTACATGGAAAATACTGGTCATTATAGCAGCTTTACCACTGTAAATGTGGCCAAATTATACCTTGGTAACTAATGATTTTAACTGGTCATTTAAACTGGTCAACCAGCTTAGCTGGTCTATTCAGCAGATAATTGTGGCCTCTTTCAGGACAAAAGAAAGCCTTTTTGGTTGGTATGTCTATAGATGACTTAATGCAGCAGGGATTGTCCATCATGTGACGTGACAAGATCTGAGGACACAGAATAAAGGCGATCTCAGGGGCAGACCCCTTCTCCCCTCTCTCCGTCAAGCACCTATTCACGCTCTCTGTCCGACTGGAAAGATAACGCTAACCACCGTGACAGGACGGGGTAACCCGAAACTCTCTCCCCAGGGAACGTATAGCCCTCTTTTATGTGGCCTGTCTTTTATGTTCCAGAGGGGGTAACCTGAGAGGGGGGTCACACATCTGAAGAGACTCTTCAGCCCATATGGAGTGACCTTAGATGTGCGTAACCCAGTTCCCATCACACAACTATTCGTCTCAATAGGGAAACACTGTAAAAAGTGTTATGGCCACTTTGGTCCATGCAACTAGATTTATCTATTTGACTAGTTGATCTTCTAAACATGAAAAAAAGTACCATGGTATTATGGTATTTTTTGGACATCATTCTGTATACAACACATATATCAAAGTATATATCAAAATACCACCACTGTACATTTCTGCATAGGGAGAATGATTTATACGTCCACTAAATAATGGAAAATCTGTAGTAGTAGTGTTAATTATTCTAATTTAATTATTATTATACAATCTGCATTATTTGGGGGACATACTGCTTGTTACAAATAATAAAATAAGGATAATAAGATGGAACTCTTTGGTGAATAAAGCAGATTTTGTAAGGAAGAGTATGACAACATTTTCTAAGTGTGTCTACTTATGTATATGAGAGCTGTAATACTTGGTTATAAATAATCGTGCAAGTGTTTGATATGAGAAAAATCACTTTACAGACAGATCATTCTGTTGTAGCATCTCTTCTGTCATAAGTTCTCCAAGTGGTGGGGAATGTACTTCAGAGGAAGTGTCTGATTCCTGGCTAAAAGTACAGAACACTTACACTATGTGCTGAACAGCCAGATGGACTCAGCCAGTCTAGACTCATCCACACTTAGCCAGTACTGTCTCACCAACGAATGAGTGTTAAGATAAACTAATGCAGGTTTGCGAGGCTGTTTGACTAAGCTTGGCTAATGTTTGAGATTTAGGATTAAGGTTAGGATTTGGGAGGACGAGGATTAAATCTTTAAAGCATACACGTAAAAAACAATCTTAATCAGTATTTTTTTTTTTTCTGTTTGGCCTTGAATTACTATAAAAATATCTAAGCCTCCTTAAAACAAGATGGATTTACTTGAGAAGCAAAATTGTGCAAGACATTTTCTTGTTTCAAGCATAAAAAGAAAGCTGAACAATTTTCCTGTGTTAAGAAAAGAAGTCTTAATGTAGTGTGCCATTTTTATAAATGAGCATTTTGTATAAATTCAGTACAATAAATAATTTACATGCATATTTAATTGTAAATATTACTCTTTTTTATGAATTATTAGATGTTTTTAGTGAAAAAAAAAAGACACAAATACTGATTAAGAAAATGATTTTCTACAGTGTGGGAAAAGTTACTTGGTCTTACATCATTTCTCTTCCTGCCCCTTCCGTGCCCTTGTGATCCTGTTGACCCCCGTGATGATGAACTTCCTGTTGTGGAGCAATTGCTGGACATCTGACCCCGAGACAGAAAGTTGGGCTTGTTGTAAGGAATTAAATCGTCCTCTGCTGTGAGCCACATAAACAAAACCATAATGTAAGAGTTCAAAAGTGTATTGAAACAATATAACTTTCATTAACTTTAAAATAAAAAGCCAGTCCATTTAATCCTATATATACATACATATACAAATATACATTTAAAAAATTAAATTAATTATATATATATATATATATATATATATATATATATATATAATTGTGACTTTAAGAGACAAAAAAAAATTAGAAGAGCATTTAATATTTGATTGTCAGGTGTTTTCTAACCATCTATCCGTCTATGAGAAGAGTTTTTCCGATTGGGTGTGCTCTGTTCTCTCCTCTCCATGGAGGAATGGGAGCTGCCCACTCTCTCGAGGGATGTCTGCCCACATTCGAATCCCCCTACTTGAGCACAGTCGACCTCATCTTCAGGAGGCGGCTCTGGTGGAGGGGGCAGATCTGCGGATATGTGACCAGCATGTTAAGTATGCAGGAGTTGGATAAATGATTAACTAACTTCATTCTGGAAAAGGCCTGGTCAGTAACTCACCGCCTTGCAGTATATCTCTTCGGTATTGACCGCTCTTGGAGGTTTTCTTCTTCACTTTGGACTTCTGCCCAGGCGGTGTGTGGTCTGCAGAGGGCCTCGCTCGACCTGAAAGGCGGGATGAGACATAACAATGAAGCGACTAAAACAACTGTAGCTATTCTAAAAGTATATATGTATATATATATATATATATATATATATATATATATATATATATATATATTGCTGTGATCATGAAAGTTGTATTTTACTTAAGAAGCAAAATGCCTGTGGCAAATTTATATAGAGAATAGGAACACACCTGGTGTGGTGTTGCTGATGTTCTCTACACTTTGGGCAGCTCCTTGGCTCAGGTCCCGTTTGTGTGCTGAGCGGTGTGGCACAGTGTTGTCAGGGCACTCCTGATTGGCCGACAGGTTTGGGTTGGACTGGGTTAGAGGGGGGCTTGGTGCTCGCGGCACAGGCACTGGTCCACACAGCAACCGGCTGTCCGCAAAAAATATGCTCAGTTAATTAGAACAAAGGGTAGCACTTATTTTAAGGTGTCCTTGTTACACAAGTTACATGTACTTACTATTATAATAACAATAAATTATGCATAATTACATGCAAGTAACCCTAAACCAAATCCTAATCCTAACCCTAACCAAATAGTAAGTATATGTAGTTAATTAATATTACTCAGCACTTAAATTTATAATTACACTGTAACAAGGACACCTTAAAAATAGTGTAACTGAACAAAGTTTGACAATATGAAATTGGATCTGAAAATGACAAATCTAAATGAAATGCACCCATTCAATGGACCTCATTGTTTTAACCCAGATCTGCAGCCAACAAGGCACACAAACACTATTATATGAACTCATATTATATTGAAAACACAGTAGGCCAAGATCAGCACTTTGTAAAAGTAAATGATCTTTCTAAACTTGGCACAACTGCAGTCTAGCAGGAAGCTTAATGAGAGTCTCAATATTTGCTCTGTGTTGTGATAATCTACAAATACGGACCTGCAGAGGAATAAATTATTCATAAAACAAGTTTTCTCCTGCAGGAACAAATAATACCATCATAAAATTCTCCTAAGAGAATGAAAACATATAATCTATTCTATTAATGCAGAGAACTAAAATGCAGGAGAGCAGTGTCCTGAAAGATGAAGGATGGCTTAAATTAAGTATTTTAAAGCGAACATTGCCTCGAGAATAAAGCAAATGTCGTTTATGCTGCATCTTATCAAATTTATGTTTTGAAATGCACCATAAAGTTTAGAACAAGCAAATCTTGTTGACAAATGCACAACTCAAACTGTCAAAAAAGCTGAAAATAAAAGAGTAATAAACTCAGAAATGCTGACCTGACAAAAAATATAAATGCACACAAATGCACAAAATAATTGTGAAATATTAATTGAAGGTTTTCGTGTCTCACCGTGCTATCTGTGGCTGTTCGAGCTGATGTAAGCGTGGTATATCGTGGCAGTGGCCATCGTCTCTGGGAGATGGGGTTAAGGTGGCGGTGGACTGGTGGCTGTAGGATGTGGTGGGGGAAGAAGCCTCTCCTCTAGGAGGAGGAGCAGGACCATCCTCCATCACGCCGTCCATGAGGTAAGTCCTATCCGGGAGAGGTGGACACCACTCTTCCTCATCAGACCTAAATGAGAAGAAAAGTTTCAATATTTACAGGTCCATAAATAAAGCACAGCCCTAAAACATATTGAAAACACGTCAAATTTGTCCGAGCACTTATTCCACCCACCACATATCTATTATTATAAATATTAACATCGACTTTTCTTATCACTCACTTGCCCTTCTCACATAGAGTGGGAGAATAAGTGACTTTATTTCTACTCTATAACTAAATTCCCTCATTTTTAGCTAAGGTTAAGTAACTCCTGCGCCTCTGTGCTAAATCAATCACGGCACACTCATTATGATTGCATGCTGCAGTAATCATCAGGTCAGTGCAACTGGTGGCATATCGATTCCTGCTGCTGTTGTGTCAAATGAGACAGCCTGGCCTCCAGATAACAATATGCGTGATCTTTGAGCTCTCGCGGGACCAATCCATGCAAGAGCGATGGAAAAGAAGTTAAATGCAGTGGCATTTTGAGTGACACTGACTCAATGTTATGCCTTGGGCACTTTGAGGGCAAACCGCTGAGCTGAATGACACCTACACGCAGCACGCTCTTGGTTTAGTATGTATGTGGCTGCTTGATATTTCTGTTGAGTTTTGCTGAGCTGAAGGGTGAGTTATTAAAGTTATGAGTTGATGTTCTTGCCTTCAGGCTGCCACAAAGGTTAACCTTATAATCCATTAGTTCATCACACTTTGGAGGACTAGTCATGAAAATCCAATCTGGCTGTGAGTGTTGCATTGCGTGCTTGTGTCCTGAACGACGTTTAATGCTCTGAGGAAGAAACTTGAGAAGGTTTGTACCTATCACTGGCTAATGCGGTTACTGCGGGAGGCTATGTCAAGGTTATCGGATTCACGGATTTCCACTTTGAGTCAAGGCTGGTTAACCGCTGCGGCTAATGTGACTCGCCCTTGCTAGTGCCCCTCACGGGCAGCCATTGGGCGGCAGAAAGCAATAAGAGCGTCTCTACCTGACAGCACTCACGGCCAAGGCATTCTGCGGCTACTGCTGACCGCACGCTTCTCTAAAAAGGACCAAATGTGATACAGACCAGGAAAAGAAAACATAATTCAGTCAGGCCGTCATGAGGAAACAGGCCAGATTCAAGGGTAGACTATCGCTAACTTTGTTAGCCTCTATATACAGCCTTGTCAACAGCAATCAAACCGCTCTGGCCCTGAGAATTCTGAGAGTGTTCCTGGAACAATCAGCAAAACCTTGTCCAGAAGGCTAAGTAAGGCCATGTTCCCAGCTAGCCAGCAAGCTGCAAATTGGTTAAAGATGTCGTCATGTAGACATGGAAATGAAGTTAGAAACTAAAATGAATTGCAGAAATGGTGTGTGTAAACTTGAGACTTGAGACTTGTTTTGTCTGCCAAAGGCCTAACTGGAACACTACAGTTCAGTCATATATAACTGACTGAAAGTTTTTCTCAAGATTGTTTAAATAACGTCAAATCACTATTAGTATCAAAATTGTGGCTTTTTAGCCACAATTTTGTTTAAATAATGCTAACTATATTTTTCAGGCTGGTCCAGCTGGCACAGCACTGAAATGAATCTATAGCCTTCCAGTGAACTTTACCCCATGTCCTGGATTAGTTCATTATCGTCCTCCTCTTCACACTCGTCCAGATCTCCAGAGAGAGGTGGAGGCGGCAACGCATCCATCCAGTTGAGAGATGGCGTTTTCACTGGCTTTCCCATCAACTTCTGCTTTGGTTGTTTTACTGTAGCAAAGCAAGCAATTTTGTGAATAACAAAACACCTTTATTAAGCATATTTATAGTTAACTAAAATTAAAATTAAATTGAAAAATTAAATTAAAAATCTATTTTCGGCAACTGAAATAAAGCTGAAATAAAATGTAAATAATAACCCTAACCCTAACCCTAATGCCACAGCAGCTAACTGAAATAAGGTTGAGTACTAAAAGCTAAATACAAATGAAAAAACTAATAAAAATGACAACAGCACATAAAGTGATTAAAACTAAAATTAAAATCAAAACTGAAAATGTAAAAATCAAAACTACAATAGTACTATAATAGTATATAAAATAATACTAAAGTAACAGTTATTCAGCCAAGCACAGCATTCATATGAGACCCGGGAACACAAAACCAGTCATAAGGGTCAATTTTTTGAAATTGAGATTTATACATCGTCTGGAAGCTGAATAAATAAGCTTTCCATTGATGTATGGTTTGTTAGGATTGGACAATATTTGACTGAGATACAACTATTTGAACATCTGGAATCTGAGGGTGCAAAAAAAATCTGAATACTGAGAAAATCACCTTTAAATTTCTCCAAATGAAGTTCTTAGCAATGCATATTACTAGTCAAAAATTACGTTTTGATTTATTTATGGTAGGAAATTTACAAAATATCTTCATGGAACATGATCTTTACTTAATATCCTAATGATTTTTGACCCATACAATGTATTTTTGGCTATTGCTACAAATATACCCATACGACTTAAGACTAGTTTTGTGGTCCAGGGTCACATATTAGCACTGAAGGGAACAGATAAGACTGGAAAAATACCGTTATCAGTCTTGGAGCGGTCTGGCTGGGCATACTGAGCATTGGAGGTTCCAGGCTGAGTCATCCAGTGGCTGCCATCTTGTTCAGGGCTGCAGGGTGCCTGGTTAGTGAAAGGCATGATGGGAGTGCTGGCGTAGGGAGTGGTATGTTGAGAGTACTGAGCAGAGAAACTGCGCAGGTCCTCGCTGGTGGGATCAATGGTGCTGTAGATGGGTCCTTCGTTGGAGTCTGTGCTGTACTTCTCGTTTTGGTTGAGGTAATTAGAGATTCCCGCCTCTGAGGAAGCGATGGTAAATTAATTAGGGTTTAATTAATGAGACTCTGTGCTGTGGAAACTTAGTGTTAAATTAATTAAACACTACAGCCGGTGGTGTTGTTCTATAAAAGCGAGTCTTACCGTTATAGTATCTCTCCGGGGTGTCATGTTTAGATGTACAGCAGTTCACCGAGTCTTTCCCATTGTGCACGAGATTGGTAGTTGGCCAAGAATCAGCCAGCCACGGGTAATTTCCCATATTAGCACCCAGCATACCAGGCCTACATATCCAGACATATCCAAAAATATCAATAACTGTAGAATGAGCTAAAGTCACTGTATTTACACTCTGAATTTATGCTTAAGAAGCTAAAAGTGCCATTTACCTTCCGTTAAGTCCAGAACTTTCTCCATGTGGGAAACCAACTGTAGAGAGATGAAAGAAAACAAATATATAATGCAAGTGATCCACAGGCTGAAATTAGAAGGCTAAATGTGAGTGTTGTGATTAACTAAAAATCAGACTCTTAAAATTATTTCCATTAACTGAAATAAAGCTGAAACTAAATAAACTGTAAACATGAGATGAAAAACTTAAAAAAAAAATAAAAAAATTGAAATGTAATCTTAAAAAACTGAAATGTAGTTTTAGTTAAATAAAATACGTTTTGGTACTAAAATTACTAAAACTAAAATGAAAATAAATGTAAGCTAAATAGAAATATATATAAAAAACCTAACAAAAATGGCAAAAGCACATAAAAAATTACTAAAACTAAAAAAAAAAAAATTAAAGGCTGATTCAAAATACTAATAATAACTACAATAGTATATAAATACTAAAATAACACTGCTGAATCATTATTTAATGTCAAATGCCATTAGGTGTGATATGTGCATGCATACCCGCAGGTGTGTATGCAAATGATGCTGTGTAATGGCTGAGCTCTTTTCTCTTCTTCCGTCTGCAGTAGATCCACACACTGAATCCCATAAGGATTACCCAGCATGCCCCGCCAATGCCTGCGATGAAGGCAGGCTGCTTCACTACGTCTGTGATCTGCTCAGCCAGACTTACATTCTCGTCAGATTCGTTGCCTCCACCTGTGACTGTAGGCTGCTCTGCGGGCAATTCTGCAAAGGAGAGAGAGAAAGAAAAAGAGAGCAAAGACAGATCAAAGTGTTACTCAGACAGAATGTCTTAATAGGACTCAGCTTATTGGAAAGAATTAAGCAATTTAGTCTCATAACGGGACTTTAAAAAGCAATCAAAGAGAATTTACACAATTTTTTGTACTTCTATTCCACAAGCCCATCACTCTACTCTTTAATTCTTTCAGTTTAATAGTCACGGCTGGTTTTTCAGCGAGCACTCACTGATAAGCACAGATACGGGCTGGCTGTGCGCACCCACTCCTACGCTGGTCACTGCCGCCACCTCCACCTGGTACAACACGCCAGGTAGAAGCCCCTTTAATAAAGTTGTCAGCACATTTCCATCTACCGTCTGATTGATGTGGTAGCGCGTCTGAGAGTCGTTACCCAGACACCAAATCTGAAAAGAGATAAGACTTAGATCTGAACTTAAAAATACTTAAGTGTCCTAACCTGGTACTTAACCTGTAGGACTCACATCTGCAGAAGACACCAAGAAAGACAATAGCAGATAAAATTACAGCGGGAGTCCACGTCTCTCTCGCTTCCCCTGAGCCCATTGAGTTTTAACAGACCCCCTAAAGCACATGTGTCAAACTCAAGGCCCGTGGGCCAATTCCGGCCCGCCACATCATTTTATGTGGCCCACGAGAGCATATGATTGTCTTAAAATAAAAATCTATGCTGCTTTATATCGTAAATTATGAAAGTGCGTATCAATACCAGAAGTTTCTGTTTCTATTAGGCGTACTATTTATACGCTGAAACTGACTTTGGTGTGCATATGATACGCAGTGGTTAGGATTAGGGGTGTGGGGTTTTTCCGTTGATGACGACTGCGTGAACGGCTCAAAGTGCGGACCTCGTCAAGTGCTCGAGCACCACCGATGGAAATGGAAAAACACGATATTCTCCATTCATTTAATGAATTAAAATATCGATTGCAGCTTTCAGACATGACTTTCTTCTCGTTTCAATAGTTTGTTTGAGGTGGTTTCTGTGGAGTTATTTTAATGACAGTTGTCCAGAGAGCATTATATTGCCTATGCGAGAGCGCATCAAATGCGCAAGCGCAAATCTCTCTGCTCGCAGGTGAATTCCCATTCATTCACTCTCACAAAAAACGGACGTGCTCTCTATCGGTCAGACGTGTGCATGTACATGTACATGTGTGCGCTCAAATATTATTTTCTCTCCTGAGTTTCATAAACGCAACCTGGAGTGTGGGCATCCATCGGCAGAAACATACATTGGTGCATATGCCAACTAATGTAAATCAGTATTTACAAAGCATAACAGTAGTAGTCTAAATGTATCTGTTTCACACGTGTCCCACAAAATCACATCTACTGTACTGCAACAGATCTATAGGGTGGTCACCCTAGCGCAGAGTAATAAAATAATAATTACTAACTTGAATCAATAAATTTTAACGAAAACATTATGAAAATAAGAAGCAGGTTTCAGATCAACCGGGAAACTCCTGGAAAGTCTAAGGATCCAGTAAGCGAATGCATTCAAACAGTAAGTTCAAAACAGCACTAATGCAGAGAAAACACAGCCGATGTCACCAGAGATGGTGGAGATAATAGTAGTCACGTACAGATGTCAGTTAAAAAAAATAAATAAATTAAAAATAAATAAAAATTCAGCAAGCTATTTGGCTTAAAAGCACGAGTGTTTTATACTGGATGCTGGCTGGAAGTGTTTTAGATAACGCAGTAGTCAGTGGTTTAATATATCTGGATCAGTCAGGTCAAGGGAGCTCGTTTAGTGGTCTTTTGGCGTCCACCTGTGTTCCTGTTTGGTATCGCAGATTGACTTGTGCAATTTTTTTTTAAATAAAAGTGCTGTAAACTACTAAATGTAATGTTCATTGTAATGTTCATTTTCTGTGAAGCTGCTCCGCAACAGTGTATCATGAAAAGTGCTATACAAATATAATTGCAAACTATTATTAATGAATTTGTTGATTTGTTTTGGCACCATGTACATTCATTGCAAATTATGAAAATTTAAAAGTACTTTTTTTAGTACTTTAGTTTGTACTTATTTTATTTTTGGGTGGGGGAGTGGGGTTGAGTACCGTCACTTCTTTTACTACAAGCATTGATTGCGTATCATATGCACACCAAAGTCAATTTCTGCGTATAAATCACACGCCAAATAGAAACAGAAAATCGTGCTATTGATACGCATTTTCATGAGACCGGGCTCATTTGTTTTTTTAAATGCCATATCTGTCACACGTTCTTAGCAGCTCACAATTATTTGTTGTACCATAAATGTAACAAAAAAACTTTTTAACAAAGTTAATGTAATGACCTGTGTTTGATGATACTTGTCTTTATTTACTTTAATTTATGGAGTAATTTGGATTTCTTAACCTGATAAATAAAATGGATTTATGTTAAAATAACACAGAGCAATAACATATATTTTTACATCTATGCAAATGCATATGCAATATTTGTAACTTTTAATTTGTAAAATTAAATTTGTAATTTGTAGAGACAGTTATTTAACAATATGTTAAGGTGTAGTAACATTTGTACTGTCTTACAGTTACGATCGGCCCTTTGATGGCAGCCATAATGCTGAAGTGGCCCTCAGTGAAAATGAGTTTGACACCCCTGCCCTAAAGCATGCAGTGAGTTTGGTGGGGGGTAATTGAGAATGAATGGGGGAAAGTCACGTGAGAGGAGACACTGCCTCCATCGCAATATGACTGGATATGACTGGTTATGATCGGCTGTGATTGGTTCATGTGATAAATCCCACCTCTTGTGTTCATGCGTGTTCTGCGTTCGCGAATCAGTCTGAATGAACAATATAATAGCATTAGTAGCTATGTTTCCATCCAAAGTTACGAAATAAATTTGTTCGCAAAATTGGAATATCGCATAAAACATTTGCGAATAAAGCACCTTTTCCATCCAGTGAGTTGAAGAGAACAAAATTGCTTCCTGATTAACTTTCGCTAAATATCATGAAGAAAAATGTAAGCTGCAGTAGGAGAAGGCACTGTATATAATTGTTTTTGTATACAATAAATTACGAGCTTCAAAGCACGCAGACGAAATGCAGTCATGTTATCTTATTTTCGAAGCCTGCTGTTTGGGAATGCAGTTCTGGGAGTTAATTATAATGAAGCACTTTGGCGAGACTTTGCGCAAGGATTTTAGAATGACAAAACTAGCATTTCAGATGCTGTGCAATGAGATTGGTCTGTTGGTCGGTCCAATTTTATGCTGTCCCATTGCAAAGTCACATGTATTTTTTGATGCACATAAAGGAATTTATTCAGCAAAAGTGTTTCCATCGTTGTTTATGCGCATGTTTTCTTACCGGATAAGAACTTTATCTGACTTAGTTGAGTGATTACATTTTTTTATACACATTTTTAGAATTTATGCGCATCTTGGCATTTCCATCCAGCATTTTTTAATGTGATATCCCAAAATGCGCATAAAAATAGGTGGATGGAAACAGCTACTGGGAAGGCGAATTAAAAAAAATTAAGTAAACAAATCACATACTTAAATATAACCACTTTGTTACGCCAAAATAAGACTTGATATGGCCTGAAAACATTATCTGTGGGAGTTTTTATTGAGTAATCAGCTTGGTGTAATTTAAAGTAAATCTCTGTGTCTGTGACCAATATTTACCAAGCTTTGATGACTGATGATCCAAAAAATTCAAAAAGAGTTAAAAGTTAACAAAAGAATAGCTGAACATAAATTCACAAATAAAATATATTGTTTAAATTGTTACTGCCTTGAATTATTTAGAAATAAATGTAAAATGCTTAAAACTTTACATTACAAACTTGATGATTCATACTTTGCTTTTATAAATAGAATATTGATTACATTGTTAATGTAAAAAAATATAAAATGGAATTTTTTTTTTCTTTTTTTTGATAGTGTAAGTAATGTTTATTTAACTAAGAAAATGTGACTGGGACATGAATTTACATTTGATTTAAAAAAAACAGGATTTTTTTAAAAAAAAATTCAGAATACATATATATGAAATACTTATTTAATTTTTGTTGATTATTTGTTTTTTGTTTTTCAATTATTAAGTAAGTAGAATAAATATGAAATAAATAATAATCAAATCAAATAATCTGCTGATTGTATTGAGACATGCAGCATTTTTACTTTCACAAGTTACTTTTTGCAGTGTGTCTGGTTGGGACCTACTAAATTTGTTTTGTTTCTGTTGAATGACTTTTGCAATCTAAAATATACCTTATACTCTTGGATGACTCCATTTTGCATCTCAGTGGGAGGAGGCTGCCATGATACACTGATGCTTGAGCTGTTGCTGAGTTTGACTGTTGCCACGGTTACAGCACGAGGGGGGGCACTGGGAACTGGAAGAGAATTCAATTAAAATTACATTTTGAAAAGTGAGCGTCCTTAATAGTAAACCTACATTAGCTCTCTCCATAATTTTATTTGCCTGAATGAAGCGATTCATCTTCATATTATGTACAACAGAATAGAATTGAGTCGGGCTGGGCTGAATGAACCCAAATTGAATTGATTAGAACGAAATTAAAATGAAGTGCTGAAACTGAAAGAGCTGCAGATATCTCACCCTCCTCTGGCGTGCGAAACGTCAGCGGGCGGCTGTCCATGCCCTGGAACTCGTTAAAGTAGGGTCGTATTTTAATCTCGTACTCTGTGCCTTTGAGCAGATTAGCGATGACAGCGCTACGCTCTGTTGCAGCTTTCACTTCTTGCTGGGACCAGGAGCCGCCGACAGGACGATAAAGCAAACGATAACCCTGGATGTACTGAGACTGACGATCCACCTGACAGATGGAAAGAGGGAGACCGAGACAGAGAAATGAGATAAGGTGAGCCGGCAGGGGAATCATAAGGCCGGCGAGGGGCTGATTTGGAGGGCAGATATTAGCGGCACTCACGTTCCAGCTGATCTTCACGCTGGATGCCGTCAACAGCGCTGGTTTGTGAAGCTGCACAGCCATCTCTCCCAGCTCTCTCTGCACCTGTCGATGGTCCACACCTTGACCTGTAGGACTCACATCTGCAAAAGACAAGAAACATCCAATATTAACATTTTTAAACTGTGTGTCTATATGAATATAGAATACATCAAGAAAACTGTCAAAACATGACACTGATGATGCGGTGACTTTGGTTTATTTACTTGTCTGCTCTTGTTTTTAATGGTGATTGTTGTTTATTGGCTGGGTAGCCTTGTGCACGTTGTTTTTTTAACTAACAATTCTTAGCATGTTTGTGTATATACATAATTTTGGTATTTCTGAATGTGATTTTAGACTTTTAATATTTGTTATAGATGGGTATGTGTTGTATTGCTTTTGTGTATAAGCCACTGGATGCCTTGAATTTCCTTTGGGATTAATTAAGTATCAATCAGTCAATCAATCAATCAATCAATCAAAACCATCAAGCCAAAAATAGGTCATATTTCATCCAAAAAACAAGAAGAATAATGCATTTTATTTTGGTTAAAGATAATCAAGTTCACTTTTTGTGACTATTTTATATGAAAAATTAAGGTAATATGGAAAAACATTTTTTAAAAATATTTTTATTACCTTTTTATTGTAAAATGTTTATATATAATGGTATTTTGTTGTACTTAATGTAATTTTTGTTGATTTTAATTAAAAAAAATAGACAAAATAGATACACAATATTTTTGTTCTGCTTTTGGTGCAAAATATGCTTTCATGATTAGATCCAATCTACACTGAATGTAATTGATTAATAAATAATCTGTAAAAACAGGCACTATTATTTTGCTCTTCACATTTGTTTGTATACTTAACAGTTATACAACATATAATCTGTATTACACGTTCATACATTTTTTAAAGATCTCTATTAAAAAAGGTCATAAAATTCATTGGTCCCCAGTGTACAGACCTTGTGTGCGTACGGGCTCTGAGATGGGGCTGGGGTCACTCAGGCCATAAGCGTTGACCGCCCGCACAATGAACAGGTAAATGGTATTCGGAGACAGTCCAGTAACTGTGTGCTTCTCCAGTTTCACAAAATCCGCAACCGTCTGCCAAGTACTGCCTGCTGATTGGCTGAAAAAACAGACAGAAAGATTACAGAGATTATATTACTACATTAATTATTCATCACATTTACATAAACATTAATTCCATACATGTTTATTTATGTTCTACAATATCAAAACCAGCAGATTTATACAGCTGAATCTGAATAAAACATCAATACACCAATGTTTTGTCCTACATTTGCACCGAAGCTGTTGCATGGCATTAGAGAGAGGAGGTTTTAACAGCAAAGTCAATGTCATGGATGTTTATCTGCACTCTTTTGATTGTCATTACATGTGTCTGTTTAATGACCCAGCTCTTCTGTGATGCTATTCTTGTACCCTTTGGCTTGACAGTGCGTGGCATGACTAGAAAAAGATCTCTGTGGTGATAGATTTATTTATGGCACAGACTAGGCTTGTCATAATGCAGTGCATGTAATAAATAAATAACACCTTGGATACTGAACTGAGAGTTTATTAAACATAAACCGAAAATATTGGCTGATTCTGCACAGTGGTACATTTCAGCTTCAATTTAAGAACATTAACATCCAGATCACGCCTAAACATACAGGAATATGAACTTGACTTAATGAGAACCAAGAGAGCTACTTAGATGTGGCGTACAGGTGGGCAAGATTCATAACAACATGCATCCCCCTCTAATAAACAATGAACGTTAAGCACAGACATCTGTCTGCGCCAGAAGGCTTTGGGATATTCCTCTTCACTTGTCTGTGGTTAACCATCATCCTTGTTTAGAGCAGTGGTCACGTGCGGTGTGTTCAAGGTTTATTTTTCCCCGGTGGCAACTCCTGCCGCAGACACAAAGCCAATAAAAGCCCGACCTGCACAATTAGGCCATGCCATAAATGCTGGGAACCTCGTAAATATTCTTTCAGCGGCCCACCAATAGGAGCGATAAATCCAAGGTCACTTTGCTATCAGCTGGGATGGAAGAAACAGGGAAAGGCTGAGGCACAGACAATTCCCTTTTCTCCAGCAGGACCATGATTGTGCTCTTGTATGCACATAAACACCTGCATAAATTTCAAAAGTGAGCCGCAACGTAAACCTTTTTTATTCTAAGCCTAAATCCTCCTCATCCGCAATCTCAGTTCTTTTCCATCCCTTGCTTGTTCTCTACTTCCCTTTTCCAGCGCTCCGTGTTCCACAGCACCTCAGGGAAGGAAATTTTATAGCAAACACCCCTTTCAGCCCCACAGCACTCTATAAAGAATCAATTTTTAAGGATGTGGGGCCATGCTAACTGTTACCCAGGGGGGCAAGGGAGAGGACAGAGACATAGTGTGTGTATATGAAATACAGAAAGAATGAAAATGTGTGCGTGTGTGTGTAGCTGCGTTGCTGAATAGCCCGTTTGCTGTCTGCCCTGCCTCTAAGGACTGCAGGACCTTGGTTCTGTAATTAGAGGTAGCCCCATTTCAGCCAGCCTACAATAGCTTAAAGAAGTGTCTGTGTGGACTACATTTGAATTCATTAGCATGTCATACTGAGACCCTCAGCTTTCAGAGCGAGCACATTTCTCAAGCTGACTTTATATGAACAAACCTCTCGCAGACTGAACAAGCCCTAAAACCTTGTTTGGAAAGTATAAAAATATTTTTTTAATGTATTACAAACCCATTTATACTGTGTGAGATTATACTAATTACTAATTAAATAATTGACTTTTTGATCATAATAAAGCAAATCATTACTAAATAAATATTTTACTGACAAAATACTTTAAAACTGATGCATATATATTTTTTACTCATTGTATAAAATTAAAAAAGAAGATTTTTGTATATATGTATCCTATCAGGGCTGCCAAGAGAAAAAAATTAAGCACAATTAATCTAATAAAGACTCTCTTCCAAGTCTTTAGAAAGCAAAATCAAATTCACAAAATGTGTTAAAAATGACTGAATTAAACATTAAATTAACACACTGAGTGTAGGTAAGACTGGTAGATGCAAAATCCAAAAATTGGCCTTCATCAAATAACTGCAAACAAGTAAACACACACAGGCACGCAAGCACACACATACTTGCATATTTTTTTATTATATTTTCTTTATAGATTTTTTTTAATATTTCTATTTAATTTTACCAAGCAAAAGCTTTTTTTTTTTTTAAATGATCTCACTCCTCCAATTATTCCGATACCTTGTTTATTATTTTGCATGACTGTCACACCCATTGAAGCTCCATTGCACTTAACCGAGTTCACCAAGCACATTTATAAAAACTTGAAATAAAAACTTGACAACATTGAAATAAAATAATTCAGAAATCATGATAATGCCAAAACTATGGAAGCCCATTTCTGCCACTGAATAAAAGTTAAAAAAAAAAAAAAAAAAAAAAAAAATTGCGACTTTTTATCTCACAATTCGGACTTTTTTTCTCAGAATTGTGAGATATAAACTTGTAATTGTGAGTTATAAAATCAGAATTGCAAGATATAAACTGCCAATTTTGAGAAAAAAGTAAAAAATGCAAGATTTAAACTGCAGTTCTGAGAAACTAAGTCAGAATTGCGAGATATAAAGTCACAATTCTGAGAAATAACATCAGAATTGTGAGATATAAACTCACAATTCTGACTTTTTTCTCAGAATTGCGTGTTTATATCTCGCAATTTTGACTTTTTTCTCAGAATTGCCAGCTTATATCTGGCAATTCTGACTTTATAACACGGAATTGCAAGTTATTAAGTCACAATTCTGAAAACAGTCTTTTTTCCCCCTCAGAATTAGACTTTATAACACACAAAGTCAGAATTGCAAGAAAAAAAGTAAAAACTAACATTTTGTGATAAAAACTCACAATTTCCTTTTTTTATTTTTTATTCAATGGCAGAAACAGGCTTCCATACAAAACCATGAGCTCGTAACTGCCCAAAAACTTAGCCTGCCCTAATGTGCCGATATGCAGAGGTTTGCCAATCAAAACAGAGGCCATTTACATAACAGGCACAGTTGCAAACCTCTTAATAAGAGGGTGGAAAACAGTCACGTAAAGCTAAATTACTAAACTACCACAAGAAACCTAAATGTGTTGAGTAATTCAATAATTCATAAACCTACATCCCCTTTAAATAAGCCAGAGTTCTCCAGTCCATGTCTGAAATTCAATTGTACTACACCAATACAGTTGCTATTAATTTAGATCTCTCTGGCAGTAGGTTGCCGCCTGAGGGGAGTGATTCTTGTAGGAGGCAGGATGTGAGGTGTAAGCGCAGGATGTAGCTGCCCTCGCATGACTGTGAGGAGCAGTAGAGCGGGGGAAAGGGGTCAGGGACGGGGCAGCCACGCGGTGGTATTACCCCATCCGTCACGGCTGACCAGCGACGCTAAGACAGTGACAGTGAATTAATAAAAAATCTTAGCTAGGAAGGAAAACAAACAGGAAGGGAGCAGAATGGAGATGCTTGCAGAGTGTGCTTACTCACCTGAAAGCTTCAATGATGTAAGAGGTGACAGCCGCTCCACCTTCATGTGCATTTGGTTGCCAGGTCAGGGTCACGCTGTTACGGGTCACATCAGTTACGACGGGTTTCTGGGGTGGACCGGGTAGCTGGTAGGGCTCTGAAACCGGGGGTACAGAGAGACCGCCACTCTCTGTAAAGATAAGATTAGGATATTAGCATGCCGTCCAAGTTATCATCCCATGAGCGACGTATGGCTCTGTTTGCAGAATCTATCAGAAAACACATGCTGTTTGCGTATTAGTCTAGATTTATAGGACGTTATCACAGAAATCAATATTGAACAGGAAAAATCTGATCTCAGGTCAGCACTACTCTGGTAAATGGACACATATATCTACTGAGCAAACTCGCAACGAAAGCAGAAGATGATATGATGCAGTTTGTCAAAGATAAGGACACATAAAGTGATGATGGAGCACTTGTGTGTGTGTTTTTTACCTTTTACTGTGAGTACACCACTCCAGCTCGTCTCTCCACTCAAACTGGAGGCAACACAGGTGTAGGCCCCGGAGTCCGTTTCCTAGCAACAGCAGGCTCAGGGTCAGCATTTGTATGGATAAACTCGAGCACAATGCATTGCCTTACTCTGCTTGGAGCACCGTGGAAATCTTGACAAATGAGCACAAATTCCTCAAAATTGCATATTATTTCACAGTAATATAGGATCAACAGTTATTTTTTCCTATTACTATTGAAGTTAGCGACAGGAAGAAATAATGTGCTGTTGTGAAACCCAGTGAGCTGCATATGTTGGCATATTTTTTACAGCATAAGTATGTACCAAATGCAGAAACAAAATAATTGCTTCTATCACAGGCAAACTATAAACTGTATCTTTCACAAAGAATGAAGCCCCAGAGCATTGTGACAAGCGCAAAAAAATACATTCAAGACAGTGGACAAGTTGAGAAAATCTCCTTATATCTACAACAAATATGTGTAATTCATTCAATACTGAAAAGTATGAATAAAATAGTTAAATCTAATTACAATAGAGTATTTTATTTGTGCACAATATGCACAAATGTGTGCAAATGTGTGCATTATGTATTTCTATGCTTATTAGAGTATCACATAATTAGTTTAGCAACATGCTAACAGAAAACTTCATTGAAATTAATTGTCAGATCAATAGTCAAATCTCATGCCACACTAATATACTTTTTTTTTTAAAGTCTCTTATGCTCACCAAGGCTGATTTGATCACAAATATGGTTTAAAAACTATGAATGAATGAATGAATGAATGAGTGAATTAATAATCATATTGTAAAATAGTATAATTTAAAAAAAAAAATTCTATTTTAATATATCTTAAAATGTAATTTATTCTTGTGATAGTGAAGCTGAATTTTCATCATTCATCACTCCAGTCTTCGGTGTCACATGATCCTTCAGAAATCATTCTAATATGCTGATCTGGTGCTCAAGAAACATTTCTTATTATATTACATTGAAACAGTTGTGTTTCTTAACATTTTTGTGTAAACCGTGAAACATTTTTTTCAGGATTCGTTGATGAATAGAAAGTTCAAAAGAACAACATTTATTTGAAATAGGAATCTTTATAAATGTCTTCATTGTGAATTTTTAATCAATGAAGGCATCCATGTTGAATTAAATAAATAAATCTTACTGACTTCAAACTTTTGAATGGTAGTGTATGCAAATAACATTAGACAGAAATCGATATGCAACTGTCTAACCCATTAAACACTTTAAAATCGCAAATCACGCTGAACAGTTTAATCAGTTGAATCCATCAGAGTTTGAGATTGTTTTCATACTAGTGTCTCCGTAAGTCTAAAAATCTTTACATCATGGGAACCCAAGTGAATTTTCATCTGTCAGTTCGATTTAAGATATTTGTGTCAATCATCTGAGATAGCATGGGTGTACTGAATGTGCAGAAAGAAAAAGGAAATACAAAGACAAATTGGTGAGCGGTGGGGAGGGCGAGGGGCATTCAATTTTTACCACAGGGCCGAGGGGAGAAGTCAGGCAGAAATTGCTTACGACAGTGAGAGATGTAGTACAGCTTTTCTCCTTCTCTCTCTCCATGATAGCGATCTAATAGTGCTGACAGCTCAGGGGCACCAATGACACGTCTGAGGATTTGACTCATCGGTAATGCACACATACATCCACACACCATGACCTCGAATTGCTATCTGCTTACTTGTGATGAGTCTGTTTCATCTTAATCTCATTTTTATGTATTATAATGCATGTTAGCATGAATTAAACAGCAGCTGACGTAAACAGCAGATACTAGTAGAAAAGCCAGAAAATGTCTCATCTAAAACTGAACCCATGTACTGAAGAGTAGCTTTATATCCTCAGGCAGTACCGGAGTGTGTTGTTGAGAGTGTTATTTTGGTCACTTATGAATCTCTTCTGGGAGGAGGAGGAGGAGGAGAGCACCTTCTACAAGGTGTAGAAACAGTTTTCTTAGTGACCTATTCCTCTTTTGATTGGATAACCTCATTGGTTAGACCTCTGATGTGCTGGCTAGTCATTGGTGGAAAACTGGAAGAGCTCAGAGAGGTAAGCAACTGGGCATTGACTGATTAATCATGGATGGCAGCTCTGGGCTCAGCGCTAAACACACACTTAAAAATGCATGAGTGGAAAAGGAAATAGGGAGAGAAATATTTTTGATAATATGCATCCACATCCTCTACTTTTTTAAAGGGATAGTACACCTATGAATAAAACTTTTGGCATCTTTTACTCACCCTTGTGTCATTCCAAACCTTTCTTCTCTGGAATTTAAAAGATGATATTTTAAAGAATGTGATGGTCGCTCTTTTCCGTGCAATTACAATGAATGGGAACTGAGGCTTTCAAGTTCAAAAAGAACTCTAAAGGACCATGACTTGTGTTATATTTCAAGTCTTTTGAAGTCATACAACAGACTGAAATATAAGTCGCCTGATAATTTTTCCCTGAAGTGGGCAATCAGTTCATTGAGTCAGTTTAACTTGAGAACCAGATTTGTGAAAGATTTATTCTTTTGAGTCAGTTCTTTGAATGAACTGGATGATTCAACATTAGTTGATTCATTTAAACATTTTGTGAAACGTGAACTGAATCAACAGATTCATTGAAAAGATTCAACTCAAAAGAATAATTTGCCATGTATCAGACATCACTACTTTCATGAACTCTATTAACTATTGTTCATTAAAACCAAAAGTATTATTATGTTTTAAAATAAAGTTGACTTAAAATAAAATATAAATATTAGATTATAAACTTAAAACTAAAACCTAAACATAACTAAAAAAAAGTTAAATTACTAAAATGACTGAAATACAATGTAAATAAAAATAAGTTAAAATGAAAAAGAAATTTAGAAAAAAAATGAAAAAATAAAAAATAAAACTGACAAAAGCACATTACAAAATTACTAAACTAAAATTAAAATAAAAAATAAACCCCCCAAAACAAATAATAAATAGCATATAAATAATATACTGTATAACAAAAAACACTGTTCCTCAGACAAAGCTGTCATATGGCTTCAGAAGTCTTGAAATATTGTGCACAAGTCATATGATATGCTTTCATGCTTTTCTTTTTGTCATTTTAGAGCTTGACAGCCCCATCCTCATTCGCTTTTCATTATACTAAAAATACTGGCCCAGGATATTCTTCAAAAATTCTCCCTTTACAACAAAAAAAAGCCATAGAGATTTGGAACAATGTGCGGGAGAATAAATAATGACTGAATTTAGGGGTGAACTATTCCAAGCTATTAGTTTTTCTCTGTCTAACAGACACACATTCATTCTTTTTCACATTTCTTTTTCCTCACTCCCCTGGCACAGTCGAGAGCAGGCAGTTTCTGGCGATTCTCCCGGCATAATGGCACCTTTTCACAGCACTCTCCCTTACTCTCTCCCTTCCCTCACACACTCGCACGCTACCATCTGTGCAAACCCCAGTCTCCGTGCCCCCTTGTGCTCTCCCATCATGCCGGGGTAATCGTGGATTAAAGGGGGCCAACGGAGGCACCAGACCAGAGAGGACAGGGCCAACACCAGAGCCAAAGATGCCCATCTGAACAAAGCATGCAACGTTTAACAAGCCAAATAAACACAACTCAACACAAAAGATTAAATTCTCACTACTAAACGAGGCTGCTACTTAAATTCGCACAAATTTTTGGCGCGAGCTGTCCGTAAAGTCACTGCACTGAATATCAAGGGCACGTTTAATGTGATGCAAACAGTGCAGAGAGTACAAGGTTGCTGAGAGTAGCACATAAAGATTGCTAGCCTCCCCACCTTTCTATATCCCAGAATGAGCATTTAATTAAGGCATGAGTGACTGTTAATCATTCCCGGGCACAATCAATTAACACATCAGGTCTGTTCACGGCAGTGCCGCGACCTCAGGTGAAACCTGCAATCGCACACACCCCTGAGGCCTTGAGGAATGGATTTCATTAGGCTAGCATGCGCTAACACTAACGACAGCACACACTCCCATTACAATCATAATTACCAGTTTTATCGCCATGCACAACTCTCGCATGAGCGGCTGGGTCACCCCGAAACCGTCCACGGAGCAAGTATTAAAATCGATCTGCTAATTAAGCCTGCCTGTTTGCTGTAAACTCGATTGCGCGTTTTATGCCCCCGCCATTGATCCGATAGCAGTAATGACATTTTACAGCAATTGTCTGTGTCTAAACGTCACATCGGTGTGTCTGAAAACGCACGGCAAGTGAAATCTGTTCATATGGAACATTGTATGATAGCATATGGTGTCTATCAACGAAAAGAGCCACCTGTGATGGGACATGCACTGAAGAGAGCTCGATTTGAAGAAAAAAAAAAAACACACATTAATATTTCCTGGGTATTAGCATTTTGGAAAATAAAAGCCATATATGCTGAAAAACAGACCCTCGTGAGCACACTTAAACACTATCTTGACTGAAGTACCTGCAGGGCTGTGATTTGTAAAGTGCCGTTTTCCATTAGGCTAATGCGCTCGTCGTTGCCCAGGATTCTCTGGCCGTCGCGTTCCCATTGGATGCTCGGAAGAGGGTTGTCCATCACGTGGCACTGAAATTGGGCCGTGGTGCCCGGAGCAAGTGTCTGGTTGGCTGGTCCTTGGCGGATGATGGGAGGGATCCGGTCGGATGGGGCTAAGGGTGAAGAGAATGAGAAAGGCGTGGGTTACAAGAACCAAATTTGCATGTAACACCACCATATCATCCACCTCGTTCAAATTATACACAAGAGATTGTTGAAAAAGACACACTATGAATTATGCTAATTGAGATTCTGAGAGTAACAGTGGTAAAATACAATATCATCATGCAATATAACATATTATGACAAAAACAAATACAATTACTAAAAAAAAGTATCCAATGTCCAGTGCTAAATTTGTCTGTGCACTGATGCATTCAGCAAAGTGTAAAAGTAAATGAGGGGGGGAAAAAACACTGAATTTAACTGGCCATTTGTTTTGCATTCTTACAGCCAGCCAAACAGAAAAGAGGCCTCCGGATATGATTTGATTGAGTCATGGTGCAACTATAAACTCTTTTTGAAATGAATGCATAATGTTATTGCATAGTGAAACTAAGCCAAATGCATTTTAACACCTTTAGCAGGCTGTGTTTTGTTATAATGAAATTATTCTGTGCTTTTAAGCTTGCTGTACAACATTTATGGGTCAGTAACTGGTAAAGATGGATGTACTCTAAAGCTGCGTGGTATTAAATACATAAAATTTCCCCAAGATTATGTAGTTTTTTTTTATGAAATCATCAGGGGTGAGGTGTTTGGACTTAAGCTGTGCTCCATTCAAAGATGGATGTGGGATTACATATTGCTACTTGAGATTTCAGACTTAAGAACATTTTCAACATTGTCAATAATAAGAAATGTTTCTTCAGCACCAAATCAGCATATTACATTGATTTCTGAAGAATCATGTAACACTGAAGACTGGAGTAATGACTGCTGAAAATTCAGCTTTGCATCACAGGAATAAATAATAAATTACATAAAACAGAAAGCATTTATTTTAAATTGTAATAAGATTTCACAATATCACTAT
Organism: Spinibarbus caldwelli; assembly: GCA_039654775.1. Classification (NCBI taxonomy): domain Eukaryota; kingdom Metazoa; phylum Chordata; class Actinopteri; order Cypriniformes; family Cyprinidae; genus Spinibarbus; species Spinibarbus caldwelli. The sequence continues at coordinate 10,747,318 of CM077267.1, read as the reverse complement.
ACTAATATTGATCAAATAAATGCAGCCTGCTTTCAAAAACATTGAAAAATAATAATAAAAAAAAAATTGCCATTTTTTAAACACTTTTTGGAAAAAAAACAAAACATGAAATCATGTAAAGCTATAAAAGTACTGCAATTTATGAAAGATTATTTCCACTGTCTTCATTAATAAGCATATTTATGTGGCCATGTACATATACTTCATGTATGTTCTTACAGCATTAAATGAAAACAAAATGCCATTTTACTGCACTTTCCACACAGGTAGTTTTCCAAGTTGAAAGGTATGCGGCAATATAGCATGTAAAATGCATGATAATATATTTCAACACAGCACTCTAGAATAATTACAGTAGCCTGCGTTCTTCTACAATTTATTCTTCCATTTCCTCTCGTTCAGCTGCATCTCTTTCTACAGACCAATGTGATGGCTTAACACGGCCGTGTTTCCATGAATAATTTATTATTTGTTTGACTAGAGCTGCAAAACCTACTGTCTACTGACCTAAGCGAGGAGGAAAGTCCATAGATAAATAATTGACAATTCGGTTACTTTAGCATTCTCATTTGAAAAAACAAGGACCTGGGAAAGGCAGCCTGTATCTCTGACATTTTCCCTCCACTGCGGTAAGAAATAGAAAAGACCATAAGGTCAGAAAGAAGACGAGGGCTGTATCGCTCAAACAAAACCGTGTTGTGTTTCTACATGATATGAAATTCATAGGCACGAGAACCACATCCTTGGGTACAGTGAGTTTGCGCTGCACATACATATGTCCTTCCATAGATCATTTCGTTGTGTATCAGGTAAGTACATTACAGCAAACATCAGTCAGATGATGCCAACATGCCAGGGTCGTCATCTTTAGAGGCCACAGCAGGCACAGGGGTTTCTGGGAAATGTGATTATATTTCATAAGCCTGATTTTTTTTAGCAAACCTACAGCAGACTGTGCAGATATTGGACTCTTGGCGAAGGTTTTTCGTGTGATGGGCCAAGACTCAGTTTGGTACACGCGCACACACGTGGAGTACACATAAACAGTTTATCCTGTTACCAGGGAGCATGACGGAGGTGGGATATGTTCCTGGGGTTATTTGCATAGCTCGATTGTGCCCTGTCCTTTCTGATTACGTCTCCAGAGCTTCCAGCTGTTCTCTCATTTGCAGAAGCAGAAATTTTAATTTGGGCGGCTTTGAAGACTTTTTAATTTATTTTGGTTTAGAGCAAAAAGGCTACGGCGGGGCGAAGCGGCAATTTGTTCAAACGCAAACAAAAATATTACCCAAATCTTTGTGATAAGGCCTCACACAAGCAATTCTATTACATGTACAGTTCTGGACCTTTAATGTAGTTAGATTGATATTAAAATATCAATACAAGCCGATCGCCGGTGTTTGATGGAGCTGGTGGGAGTGTATAAAAGGGCAACTGTATGTGTGTGTGTTTGAAGTATTTACTCACTGCTTTCCACCTCCAGCAGGGCTTTGGTCAAGATGCTGCCCGCCACACTGATGGCCTGGCAGATGTAGTACCCAGAATCCTCACTGTGCACATCTGTAATGGTCAGCTCTCCGCTTAACGACACAGAAAAACGACCTGACTGTGAAGGTGGCTGACTGGGAAACAGCAGGACCTGTTCAGACCAAACATATACTGTTAAATGCTATCAAAAAAGATTAAACATGATAAATCACATTTAAAGTTGATGATTTTTAGCTATATAGCTCAGATAACTCACTATTATAAAATTTATTCATTTTCTTTTTTATCAAAAAATAATCACAGTTCCACCTAAACCATTTGAATAGCAGATAAATCACACATCAGTAAAATTCTATATTAATGCATCAGCTATAAGCAGGCTAGAATTTGACTGTTATAATTAATATATTTAATAAAATTATTATATATTTATTATAATAAAATATATATATTTTAAAAATTATTATTTTATTACAAATAATATATTAACATTGTGATATTAGCTTATATTAATATTACAATTTGTTAAAATGTATTACAATTATAATCATATAAAATATTATAAACCAATATGCATTCACTTTTATCAAATAAACATTTTATTGCTGTTATTTTATAAAAACAATAACTCATTATAGACTATGTGCAAACATGATTTTTACCATGTTCAACACCCTTAACCACAGTAAAATTATTTTAACATGCAGCCTCTTCTGGCGTATTGCTTTATCAGTTAATGCATGTTGCATTACTGTTCGTGACCGATGCAAATTACAAATATATTAAAAAAGGATATGGGATAATCAGTCCGCTGATATAATTTATGACTCATCACAATCACTTAGATTTAAGAGCTTGGATGAAATGGCTGATTTGCATTTACATTAATAGAACATCACTGTGCATTCAATGTGATACTCGGGAATAAATTTAGTTGACCGCTGAGATTCACGTCCACACATGGGCTGAACAATAGCTGCGTTATCTCAGCTGGTGTTTTAGAGAGGGGGGTCAGGAAGAATGCCAGATACACAAAAGACAAGGCCGAAGGACTTTAAGGAGTCTTCCTCCTTTAGCATGAGGCTGCAACACTGACAGCTGCCCTATTGTTCCTACTTGGCAGTGTGTGTGTCACTGTTTCATTTTTGGGGATAATCCAGTGACCCCCTCACCCCAGCCCTCTGGGTCTGACCGGACTCACCCTCATCCTCAGTTCTGTTCTATATCTGCTGACCTCAAAGATCGGCCACACATACACACACAGAAAAACAAAGAATAGATGAGAGATTAACCGGAGAAGAGTTCATGGCCTGGCGTACAGTGGATATTTGATCACCTCTGGCCTATGACACACTCTGCTCGACAAAAAAAAGAAGGATAAAGGGATATAAGAAAGGATGGAGGGAGGGATATGGGAACTAGCTTCCTTCCTCCGAGTGCTTTAGAACAACCAGAGGCTTATATCTTCATTTCTTCTGCTGTGCTTTATTAATAGAGACATGAGCGTGTTTTCTAGCTGGGCCCAGGGACATGTTCTATCCTCCTCTGACCCAATGAGGAGACACGAACGTGAACAAGCTCCTGTAGAAATCCCAGAGTTCCTTCTAACCCAGTGAATGGCCTGTCACCAGTATCCAAACTGGCTGCAAGGCATCCTCTCTCTATTTCTTCCTCTTTGTCCCTTTGACTCTGAAACTGCTTGGACTGATAAAAAAAAAATAAAAAAAACCTGTGTAGCTCTTCATGCTTCTTATAATCATGAAAACTGAATGTAAAATGTTCAGAATGTTCAAGAATTATTTTTTATATATTACTATTACACTAATTAAAGTCATTAAACAATAATAATTGTATATTTTATATATACACATTTATAAATACATTTATATATATATAATTTTTTTATGACTTCAGATTTCATGAGATTCACCTACATACAGATTTCATAAACACACACAACACTGATTTGAGATCAGGGAGCCAGTTAGGCATGATCAGCTGTCAAATACATTGTATGTATTGTCACTTGTAATCATATGTTTGCTATCATGTCAGCAAACATATGATTACAAGTGACAATACATATGATTCAAAAACAGGCAGCCGCACAATTTGTTTTCAGAGAAAAAGTGCTTCTTGAGAAACTCATCCTCCAGGTGAGATCAGCTGGATAATGAAAAATAAATCCATCAGATTCCCAGCCTATATGAGCACTAGACTTGCCTTCCCACTCACAATCTTAGAAGTGTCACTCACAGATCCACAGTGTGCTAACATCTTGCATGATAATACATATCGAGTGACCTCAAAAAGAATTTGGACACTCTGGTCACACTTTAAAAAAAAAAAAAAATATTAGCATTACACTTTTGCAACGGTATTTAACCAACTGGTGTCAAGATGATTAAAAAAAAAATTCTTTATACTATCTACTATTTCTATAATTTTTATAATTTCATTTAAATAGTGTGGCTTAAGAGTCAAAATATTTTGAGCCCATTGTATAAACAACATTAAGCTAGACTTAAAACTTTTCAGTTTTTTTATGAATTTCCCATCAGTAAGAAATTCAGTTTTGTCTTATAGTCTTCAAATCCATTCAAAACTGTGCTTTGTTTTTTACTACTATACTCGGTCACTGCCCTAGAGTTCGACCCTTTCTTTAAAGAAGCACAATGAAAGTATCCAACACATACCTTGATGTGTTTTGACACTGACTGTAAGGGTTCCCCGGCGTGCATCTGTGTACTGTTGTCTCTTACCTGACTGCCTTCCTTCTGCCAGAACACAGCAGGAGGGGGATTTCCCTTCGTTCCACAAAGAAAGGTGACAGTGCGGCCTTGGGCAGAGATCTGATCCCGTGGACGCACCACGATCTGAGGAGGAACTGAAGAGGAGAAAACAAACTTATGAAGCTGCAGATCCACACGCAACAAATCAAGCCCCTATAGAGTCTATATGAGCTTCTGGAATGTTCTGCTATCTATATAACTCCTCCAAGGTGAGACTATCCTACAGTTACACAGTCTGGCAGTTTTGTTTAGTCTAAACTTGAGTCTTCCAAGGAGATGAACTGTACGTGTGTGTTAGTACTGCTGGTGGCATGCAGTAAAGCTGTCATAGCTGATATTGTACACAGTGCCACATTCTGTTACCAGTTCTGCACAAGAAGATAAGGTTAGTGTAGAGTGTCATTACTATGCAAACAGCATTCTGAGCTATGAAGTCTATTTAAACTAAGTCAAAGGTCATAGAGTAACCCTAGCTGAAAATATGTAACAAAACCAACACTGACACTTTTACCCATAAACAGTTAGGATTTGCTCTGAAAATCATGACCAAAACTAATCCGCATCATATTTCAGGACTGTTTTGACACAAAGCAGGGCTTTTGAAAACTCAAGTAGGGTTATAACCAAATACACATAATTACTGAAGTGGGAGGTTTCAATTCTGGTCTTTCTGAGCAGAGAGAGATGGATATAAAGAGCTTAATTATTATGGAAACCTTTTCTTCTCTGCCTGCAGAGATACTTTAAAGCACATGATAGCACATCTGATGCAGTGCTGAAGAGCCCTTATCTTGTGGGGGATATGCGGGCGTACCTAGAGCAAATATACATTTATATATTAGTAATCTGGCCTCTTTTGCCTAATGTACATTTTCTGTCCACTAATGAGTGTCTGGATATAAACGAGGACCTCTCAAACTCCCAAGAGCATCATTGGGTGGCCACTGGGTTCGTCTCATCTATCTCTCAGCAGATCCATTCTTCCATCTCGTTCACTTTCTCTCTCTCAATCTCTTTGATGAGACCTTGTTGGCTTTCTTTCTGCCGCGGCTGCTTGGTTCTTGCCCTTAGTGTGAGTTTGATCAATGGATGTTCGTGATGGATGCTAATCTGCTGGTCTTATCTGCCCTGCAGCCATCTTTCTAGCTAGCAACATTAGGAGGCCTTGAACAATTTCTACCCAGACCCAACACATTTTTTTTTTTTTTGTGATTTAAATCACTTAAATCCTGTTAAAATGTGTTAAAAATGATGCAGTTTTTTTTAAAATGTTGCTTGAGACTCATGTTCAGTTTCGTTCTGAATATCTGTTTTCATCCACAAGAAATGTGATGAAGAAATGAGGTCAGGTGAACTCAAAGGAGTTAACATTTACTCAATTAGTTGAGTAAGTCGATTAGTTGTACTCAAAAATATGTAGTTTTGCATATTTTTACCACATATCTGTCATTTTTTTGTGGATGGATGGATGGATGGATGGACGGACGGACGGATAGATGGACGGGTGGATGGATGGACGGATGGGTGGATGGTTGGACGTTCAGTAAATTCCACTTCCCGTCATTTCAATTCTAATTCAACTTCCTGTGAGGTGTGGCCAATTCAATTCAAATTCTCACTCATGAATTGAAAGGGAGCCAATTCTTCCATTGTGAATTGTGCCCAAGCCTAATGGGTCTTTTACAGGAACAAATTCCCATATTAGTATAGGATGCTGTGTGATAGAAAGGGTTTGGAATTTTAGCATTGAGGGTGGAATATAAACTAAACTGATGATCGGCCTTCAGTTGTCAGAACTCGGCTGGGTTGATGGGTATTGATTATTTCCGTGCTATTGCCCTTTATCAGGTGCCTGTGAATGTGCAACGCTGTCACCTTTAACCTTCACTGGCTAATTGATTTCTCATCCTCCTTCCTACTTCTGTGCAATTTTTTCTACCATTTCACACACGATTAGAGTGACGCGTCGGCTCTGACAACACGCATTTATACTCAGGAAGGTCTTTCTCCTTTAGCTCACCTTAAATTTCCCACTAATTCATCAAGCTGAAGGGCTGATAGCGTTTGTGCCTTCCCTACTAATGCGCCTAACAAACTGCACTCTATTTGTCTCACGATTACCTCAATCACTCTTTTATTTCACCCCACCACTGGCTTAGTCTCTCCTTTTTCTGTTTCTTTTTGTCTCTTTCACTACAAAAGTCACATACAATCCAAAAGATGCAATTTGCATCACTGCAGCTGTCTCAGATCAATTTTCCGATTGGCTCCCTGCCTGCCTGCTGGCTTTTTCTCGTAGACTCTGTCGTTGAGCGTAGACTACATCACAGCTTGGAGGCGACAAGCATGTTGAAACAGAACAAGGCCCAACAGGGAGCCTGGCCACAGAGGTCATTGAGGTCGCTGTCCAGAGGTCAAGCAGGAGCCATATCGCTGACCCTGGAGGTCAAATCTGAAACACATCAATATAATTTGGGAAACTAGTCTGGAGAGACCTCAGAGCAAACTGGAGTGGTAATGATACCAATTTCCCATTCCCCTTGCATTATTGACAGTATTTCTCACCTAGGCTGATGCAAGGACTGAAATATTGACTTAATGCTATGTAATACCATGAACCTTATGAGTCTTCTCTCTGTATATACAAAAAAAATGTATATATTTGACTGTGAATATATATAGGCAAAATGAGATGTTACTGAAACACACTGTCTCAAGAGATTTCAGTCTAAAAATACGTAGCAACAAGAAGTGAATGCGACTAACAGAATGTGCCTTGGGCTGTGATAAATAATTACCAGTTAAAACAACATTACAGAAACAGCATGGAGTTTTGAGAGAATGGAGGTGTCAGATGCATGCTAATGTGGTATGACAGGGAGAAGATTTAAGGAAAGGATTTAAAATATACATAATACATCTACCAGCACCAAACAGACCATGCTGTTCGAAGACAAATCAAATGGATGACAGTGCAAGCTCTTTGAAATATGGGCCAAATAAATTCAGATTAATAAATTAATATAATAAAGTGAAAG
>CM077267.1:10660000-10735000 GCA_039654775.1 Spinibarbus caldwelli | reverse complement strand
TTAAATGTAACTCATCCAAGACACATAACAAAAGAGAAAATAAAAGCACCAAAGACCTAAGTCGGGTTGTATGAAAACTACCACCCTGCAGGGAATGGTTTCTTTTTACCCCCTTAAAAAGGATCAGTACGCTCTTGCTTGCCTCTGAAAACATGTTCTTTCTTTCATTCTGCCTGTCTGTCGGTCTTTCTGGCTAACACTGAAGTGCTCCGTCAGCATCAGATATAGTTGTTTCCACTTGTGAAAAGCAGTGTTTTTCCTCGACAGAAATAACATATCTGGAAATTACTTCTCGGTCACATGTACTCCTCATTGTGCCTTAAGTTAAATACAGTTCTTGCAAGAAAAACAAAGCAAGTGGTATAAAATTCAATTTCTAAAAAAGCCAAAAGTGCGAGTATTTATGTTATGCTATTTATGAACACTTTCAAGGGTAAAACGATTGTAGGCTTGGTGACTACTTCACCAAAGCAAAGCTTCAAAGCCAAACCCAAGTGGTTTCTGCTGACAATACGGAGTTGTTCTAGCTAACTGACTGGGCCACACTGCACAAAACCATTGTGGAAAAAGATCCAGATCCCTCAGATCTTCTACAACTCACATCCACTGATGCATTATGGGCACTGCAGCGGTAATGGTCAAGCTTTGGAGCAAAGGACCTTTCTTTCAGTGTCTCTGTAATTTGAAAATAAGAATTCTGTCATCATTCCAAACCTGCATGACTTTCTTTGTTTTACAAAAAACACAGAAGATATTTTTACAAATTTCTCAGTGCTTCAGTGGGGTTCAGTGTTGTTTTGGATTGCATTGATTTTTACTGAATGGACAAAATCAGTTTCTTCAAAATCCCTTCTTTTGTGTTTTGAAGAAGACACAACATGACATGAAGGTGAATAAATGACAATTTTCATATTTGTGAACTGTCCCTTTAAGAGTGCAAAAAATGACCTTAACCCTGTCACAACCAATCACAGCCTCCAAAACATGTGAAGCACAACCACACGCATACAGAGAAGTGAAATGGAATGGTACTTACGAGATGGGCCCACTATAATGGAGGTGAGGATGGAGAGAGAGACAAAAAAAAAATGAATGAAAATGAGATGAGTGGACTGGAAAGTTGGATTTTGTTTTGTATTTAGAATAAAAAACGAATTAAAAAAAACATAGTCTGAGTGATTAATGAAACACAAGTGAGATGAAACAACAACGGGCGGCAGTGACAGGAAAAGGAGATGAGGAGGAAGTGATGAGAGAAACTCTAAATTATGTTTCGTTCATGTCATGTCGGAATTACCATAATTACAAGATGACTCTGAGCTGTTGACATTGTTGGCCTTGCAAAAATATTTGTTTCTATGACAACACTCATAACACCAAAAAAAGATGCATGTGCACTTTTTTTGGTTCCTAGTATATATAATCTATATAAATATAACACTATAATACTATAAATACTTAAATATATTAATATAATACTTACTAAAATACTTTTACTATCATATATATATATATATATATATATATATATATATATATATATATATATATATATATATATATATATATATATATATATATATATATATATATATATATATGATAGTAAAATAATTTTAGTAAGTATTATATAAACATATTCAAGTATTTTATTTTACACTATATAGGAATTGTATTATTATTATTATTTTATTTTTTCCCCCCTACACACTAAGCAGCTGGTTATGATAAAAAAAAATACAGATATGTGTAAGTACTTTCAACTGGTGATATAGCCAATTTGGTTGTTTCTACATGATATTAGAATAAACAAATTGTAGAAGTCAGAGTTTTCAAAACAAAATAACAACTAGTAATTTCAGGTTTCGACAAAAACATGAACAGTTTCAAGTTGGAAAACTCATAACTATGCTAATTCCAACATGACGTGAACAGGAATAAACTCATGTTATAGATTCCTTCCGTCTGACAGTGAAGCCTAAAATGTTTCTACAAAGCTGTACTAATAATATTTCAGTTTCATTCACACGCTGAATCATCGTCCATCAGCTGTCAGGTGAAATCATTCACAGCAAGTGTGCTGCTATAAACATCTATTAAGTGTGTAGAATATTCTTAATGCGTGCATGTTCTCAAGCCCACAGTCATGTTTTATGAAGCAAGATGTGCCTCTAACCAGATGGAATTATGTTAATTGCATCTGGCAGCTTTAAATAAATTGCCATAGCACTTCACTCCTGTAATCAGCAAAATGCAAGGCCAGCACGTGTGTGTGTGTGTGTGTGTGTGTGTGTGTGTGTGTGTGTGTGTGTGTGTGTGTGTTTGAGAGAGTTACTGAGCTAAGCAGCATTTGTACGTCTGTTGCGTCACAGTTGTTGTAACTCACCGTGGACCTGAAGTGTTCCGGATGCTTCGGCTTTGCCCACGCTGTTCTCAGATAAACAGGTGTACGAGCCTTCATCTTCAGCCTTCACCTGAGTAAGACGCAGGCTGTTGTCAGCACGGATCTCAAACCTGCCAGGAAACACACACACAACGAAGTTACTCTAGTTTGCCTATAAACTGAGTCCCACTGTTCTCTGCCAGCTGTATCAGCAAAGTTTCGGTACATTGGATTTTAACGCTGTAACGCTTCAGTGTGATTAACATCTGCTGCTAAAAGTGTTCAATGAGTTTTTAACTTTTATATACATATATATTTTTAAATTCCAGTATATTATTTGCCAAAATAATTACCAAAAATATTAAATGGAAATATATTTACAAAATATATTAAGGACTCATTTGATATTTAAAATTAAAATGTAATTATCTTACCATTTAAAATAATATTCCTTTAAAGCTGTAATGCTTCAGTGTGATTAACATCTGCTGCTAACAAAGTTTAATGAGTTTTGAACTTTCATATACATATATTTTTAAATTGCAGTGTATTATTTGACAAAATAATTATTAAAATATTTTTAAATATATTAAAAAATATTAAAAATATATAATTTACAAAATATATTAAGTACTGATTTGATACATATAAAGAATATTTCATTATTTCATTATTTAAAATAATATTTATTAATATAGTACATTAAAATTCTTCTTATTAAAAGTGTACTATTATTATAAATGTATAATTTATATTATTTTATTGTCTATTAATAATAATCAATTTATTATCAATTCAATATATTAAGTATAAGTTTATATAAGTATTAAGTGTATATATATATATATATATATATATATATATATATATATAAACAATATTGCAAATTAAAATGGAATTATTTTATTGAAATAAAATTATATTTATTTATATAATACATATGATTAATATTATTATTATTATTATTATTATTATTATTATTAAAATATTAGCATTTATATGCATTTTATTATTTTCATGTTTTATTATAATAATTACAATTATACTTATTTATATAATACATTATAATGATAATAATATTAATTATTGTTATAATTACTAGTATTATTCATATTTTCAATATACAATAATTAATTAAATTTTGTCTTTGATCATATTGCTAATGCCACCATTTTATTGCTTGTAATTGAGTCTCACCTTCCCCGAGGCAGTTCTCCTTCCTCTTTCCTCCAGCGTATGGTGGGAGTGGGGTCTCCCTGAACCTCACATTGAAAATCCACTGTGTCATCAGCGAGGACCACTTGATTCACAGGTCTGCGTACAAACATGGGCCGCTCTACAGGAGAAAGAATTCCCAGAGAGATCAATGTGAGAGAGAAAGACAGAAAATAAAAGATATAGTATAAAGTAGATTTACAAACCTACCAAACACTACAAGCTCAGCAGGGTCACTGTCCTTCTCTCCAACCATATTAGTGCCGACACACACATACATTCCTGCATCGCTCTTCCTTGTGTTTGAGATCATCAGCTTCCCTCCACGGATCTGTAAGGTAAAGCACGCCACGATCTGTCAGGGGTACGCATTTATAAAACATCTAAGAGAAAAAGACACTAAAAACTGAGTTGGTCGCCACAGGAAGCCAAACATGCTGTGATGTTTTATGAACATGGTTTCTGGTCTCTGGGAAAAACGTAAATACTAAAGCAAAAGCCAGTTTGGTTGTTTATGAAACACTTGACACAGAGAGGACGGCCAAACTGATACATTTAGTAAAAGTGCTTTAATAGCCCATTTAGTCGAGTGGCTGATAAGAGAGTCATAGAACGGACAATGAGAGAGAGAGAGAGAGACACAAACAAAGGGACAGAGTTGTAATGTTCAGAGAACAGAGAGATATATAAATATATATATATATATTCCTGTTTGTTAGTTTGTGCATGTTTGTGCGAGTTATTAAGAGTAATGTCCTCTCTGAACTTCTTTCTTTGTTTTTCAAAATGTTACCATACCAACACATATGTTTTTGTTTCTATTCAAAACTGATTTGTCTGAATGCTTTGGCAATATTATATTAAATTAATATTAATTTTATTAATATTATTTTAATTATATTAAAAAAGTACATTGAAATTGAGATTCATTCCAGAATAATTAAAATTAAAATACATTTATAAAAAAATATTTATATATGAAAATATTTTTATAATACATAAAATGCATACAACACTACTGTTTGTATAGGTCTGTAATATTTGAAAAGAGTCTCTTATGTTCACCAAAGTTGCATTTATTTGATCAAAAATACAGTAAAAACAGTGAAATATTACCATTTAAAGTTGTATTTTAATATATTTCAAAATGTAATTTATTCCTGTGATGCAAGACTGAATTTTCAGCAGCCATTACTCCAGTCTTCAGTGTCACATGATCCTTCAGATATGATGATTTTGTGCTCAAGAAACATTTCTTGAAAACATTGTGCTGCCTAATATGTTTGTGGAAACCATGATGTATATTTTTTTTAGGATTCTTTGATAAATAGAACAAGAAAAGTATTTATTTGACACATATTTCAAAATGTGTAGAAAGAAAGACAGAATACAGAAGTGAGGACATTCACCGTTATCCTCTCGTCCTTGTCGTTCACTTTCACATTGTTCCTCTTCCAGGAGATAGTGGGTTCTGGGTGGCCCCGTGGAGGGATGCACTCCATCACTGCCGGCTCCCCTGCTGCCACTACCACGTCACTGGGAGTCTGTCGAAAATCATCCCGGAGAACTGAAGAAACAGGGAGAAAAATAGGAAAATGATCAGCAACTGGGATTGGGGATCACTATGAACATAATAACTCCACAAAAAGCTACACTTTACTGTGCTATGCAGCAGCATTTTGTGATATTAGTTTAGTGCTAAGCAATCATTTTGTTAGTTGGCTTTCCTGGTTTAATTTGTTTCCAATGTAGTCCTGTTCTCCCCCTGGTCTTAATTTGCTCACTGTCCATGTCGGCCTAATAAATAATGCATTGTTTCCTCTAACACATGACTATGAATAATTAAATCAGTTAGACAAATGGCAAAATCACCCTTCTTTTGTTACTGATACTGGCAAAAAATGTCACAAACAGAACACAAAAATGACAGTGTGTGCAAAAACACATACAGCACATGCAAACACAAAAATGGCAACATAAGCAATAACCACCGGCACAGATATCCTTCAGTCGACCTTCCTGCACCTTTGGGGCTGATGATATCAGTTCCCCTCTCAATCTGGATTTCCATTTTATTGCCATTTATCAGATTCCTTAGTGCCGGCACTGCCAATACTTTAATCTGACCAGTGCTCTATCAACCCCTCTAAATCGTTCTGCAGCTGCACGTTTCCAATTGGTGTTTGTGGCCCTGAGCTAAAGGTTTGCGTTCAGATAGAGCATATGAAGTGGAAGGCTTTCGATATTGCGCTGGATCAGATCCAAAAGTGAACCAAACCACGGCTCTCTCACTCAGAACACAATATCCAGAGCTCAGACAGCAAATAAATCCATAGAAATAGGACCTTGTTTTAGTCGGCAGGCCATGGGAGAAGTTCCCTTTATAGCCAGAGGGAACAGACTGAACTCGAACACTAAAACAGGCAGCAGACACTAAATAGTGCCTGAAGAAATTCTGCTGGCAAAATCATATTGAATTTTTTGTCTTATCTTGATAAATCAGCAATTTCACCTTTCCTTTTTTCATTCACTAATAATTGCTTGCTGCTTATTCACACAGAAATTGTTTGAAATTTCAATTTCAGTCAGTTTCACAAAATGAGAAATTTATAGAAGCCTGTTTCAGAATAAAAAAAAATAAAAAAATTTTGTTGCAATTTTACATCTCAGTTTATATCTCAGAATTCTGACTTTTGTTGACTATAATTCTGACTTGTGAGATAAAAAGTCACAATTAGCCATTTCTGGTGGAAACAAGCTTCCATACACATTTGTTTTCATCTTCATTCTTTGTTGATGAATTATTCTAAATGAAGGGGGCATGTTACTACAGTTGGTAATTAGCATAAGACACGCCCACTTCCATATAAGTGTTTACCACACAACCTCTCAAGCACAAAGAGTGCTCAAGGCCAATAGAAACAAAACAAAGCATTTTCATATAGAACTTTTTTTTATGCAGAATCTATCCAAGATGTATAATACACACTTTTTTTGTTAGTAAGAATTACTATTAAATTTCTAATAGACACACTGTATATATATTTCTTAATAAAAGAAATGAACAAACTCAAACACTGGGATAAATAAGTCAATAAACAAACAATTCTACACAATCTGCTTTAGGATGAGGCGATAGAAGTCAGCGGTACATTTCTCTTATTTTTAATAAATATACCTTCCTAAACAAGAATCTCTATCCCCACTGCCTAATTCACTCTCTTTTTGACAATGTTTCTTCTATCTGCCTCCTTTCTCATTCTGCCCTTTTCTCTTGACTGACCTGAACCTCTCCAAATTCTGCAATCCAACCGAAATGACAGAGGTCTGATAACAGTCCGAAGGCAGTCATTTCGCCCTCTTCCCATCTATCTTTTTCACGCTCTCTCTCGACCTGACCACTTGACACGTCTCCTCAAAATCACACAATCTGAAGTTTGAAGACTCAGAGAACTTTTTTGTTTCAGCTGAAACTGACATATCAGAAGTGAATAAACTTTCAGAGCATAAAGACAAGATTTCTGAAGCTGCGGAGGTTGAGCTTTATGCCATAATTTGCACATCAAGCCCTAACGATGATTAATTAATTATAGAGAGATGATGGGGTAAAAATTGTGCATATTAAAACAGTCCAAGTGGTGGTATCAATGTCTCTTTTCGAAACTCTATCGTTATCTCAGTTCTAGAAAGCACTGGTGGGTTTAGTTCCAGTATGTTAAATTCACTGAAAAGCAGTTTGTATCATAAAATAATATATATATAAATAAGTCAACATAAATAATACTATATTACAAATGTTAATATTATGAATTATTTATTGATATGATACATTTTTTTAAGTTTTGAAAATTAAAGAAAATATCCACAAGTGATTCAGGTCCATATATATTGTATATAACAATAAATTACACTTTCACATCCCACTGTTCTTAAAATGATCCCATTACACATTAGCATTTTAAGATAAACGTGTATGAGTGTTATGAATACTCTCCTAAATGGAAGACATTAGTCTTATCTGCCAAAATCTATCATTGTCATGCACATAATAGATCGACGGCATCACAGTCAAGGTTTGCGGCTTGGGGACACTAGCTGTCCTTCAGCACCGCAAGCGGTTAGTGAGAGTTTGATGCTATCTCAAGGTCCCTAATACCTCTTGATGAGCAGAGGAACCGGAGTGTTTCTGTGGCGGGCCCTCAAGATTAGAGTCACAAATCTTTAGAGGCGCTATGGATCGATATAATGCGAGATTTATTATAGCCGAAACAGACTGAAAAGCCACGGATGGACAAAAAAACAGCCTGACACCAGCTGGAATCAAATTTGTTTCTGACTATTAATTATGGGTGAGAATTAATTGGTGCATAGGATGTGTTTACGTGGGCGTAAGTGAATCAGCGTGTACGCTTTCACTTTAGGATGGATAATGTACGGCCATTACGTCTAAATTACTTCGTTAATGTCGCTACAATGTCATCGCAGCGGGGCGGGAGAGTTCGGTTTGATGAATGAAGCTCTCCGTGGGTGTGCTAGTGAATATATATTTTTGATGAATCCAAAGCAAGACAACAGAACAGGCAGATATCAGCTTAGCTATTGGGGCGCCCCTCTTTGCACCTCTAATGGATGTCTGTCAGCTGCTGCTGTTTTAATTTCCTTCCCTTCAAATGTATGCGATGGAGTGGCGTCAGGCTTGAATATACATTACTCTTCATGAGGATGTCATGGTGAATGATGGCAACATTCCTGCTTGACAAACATGAGTGTAATTGGATGTCTACTGACGTTGCATTTTAAAATAGGAAAAATCAAAGCCAGTTGTGGCAATCACATTTTATTAAAGCAATAGTTCACCCAAAAATAAAAATTCTGTCATTAATTACTCACCCTCATGTCGTTCCAAACCTGTAAAACCTTCACTCATCTTCGGAAAACAAATGAAGATATTTTTGATGAAATCCGAGAGCTTTCTGACCTTACATAGACAGCAATGTAACTACCACGTTCAAGGCTCAGAAAGGTAGTGAGGACATCATTAAAATAGTCCATGTGACATCAGTGGTTCAATCATAATTTTATGAAGCTACAAGAATACTTTTTGTGCTTAAAGAAAACAAAAATAATGATTTTATTCAACAATTTCTTCTCTTTCATGTCAGTCTTCAACATGCGTTTATGAGAATACCACGACACATGCGTTCTGATGTTGAACGTTCATCTCTCTTAGTTGCGTTCTAATGTTGAACGTTCATCTCTTTTAGTTCATCGTCTGTATATTCTGGTTCAAATACAGGTGTATCTCAATAAATTAGAATGTCGTGGAAAAGTTCATTTATTGCAGTATTTCAACTCAAATTGTGAAACTCATGTATTAAACAAATTCAGTGCACACAGACTGAAGTAGTTAAAGACTTTGGTTCTTTTAATTGTGATGATTTTGGCTCACATTTAACAAAAACCCACCAATTCACTATCTCAACAAATTAGAATATGGTGACATGCCAATCAGCTAATCAACTCAAAACACCTGCAAAGGTTTCCTGAGCCTTCAAAATGGTCTCTCAGTTTGGTTCACTAGGCTACACAATCATGGGGAAGAATGCTGATCTGACAGTTGTCCAGAAGACAATCATTGACACCCTTCACAAGGAGGGTAAGCCACAAACATTCATTGCCAAAGAAGCTGGTTGTTCACAGAGTGCTGTATCCAAACATGTTTACAGAAAGTTGAGTGGAAGGAAAAAGTGTGGAAGAAAAAGATGCACAACCAACCGAGAGAACCGCAGCCTTATGAGGATTGTCACGCAAAATCGATTCAAGAATTTGGGTGAACTTCACAAGGAATGGACTGAGGCTGGGGTCAAGGCATCAAGAGCCACCACACACAGACGTGTCAAAGAATTTGGCTACAGTTGTCGTATTCCTCTTGTTAAGCCACTCCTGAACCACAGACAACGTCAGAGGCGTCTTACCTGGGCTAAGGAGAAGAAGAACTGGACTGTTGCCCAGTGGTCCAAAGTCCTTTTTTTCAGATGAGAGCAAGTTTTGTATTTCATTTGGAAGCCAAGGTCCTAGAGTCTGGAGGAAGGGTGGAGAAGCTCATAGCCCAAGTTGCTTGAAGTCCAGTGTTAAGTTTCCACAGTCTGTGATGATTTGGGCTGCAATGTCATCTGCTGGTGTTGGTCCATTGTGTTTTTTGAAAACCAAAGTGACTGCACCCATTTACCAAGAAATTTTGGAGCACTTCATGCTTTCTTCTGCTGACCAGCTTTTTAAAGATGCTGATTTCATTTTCCAGCAGGATTTGGCACCTGCCCACACTGCCAAAAGCACCAAAAGTTGGTTAAATGACCATGGTGTTGGTGTGCTTGACTGGCCAGCAAACTCACCAGACCTGAACCCCATAGAGAATCTATGGGGTATTGTCAAGAGGAAAATGAGAAACAAGAGACCAAAAAATGCAGATGAGCTGAAGGCCACTGTCAAAGAAACCTGGGCTTCCATACCACCTCAGCAGTGCCACAAACTGATCACCTCCATGCCACGCTGAATTGAGGCAGTAATTAAAGCAAAAGGAGCCCCTCCCAAGTATTGAGTACATATACAGTAAATGAACATACTTTCCAGAAGGCCAACAATTCACTAAAAATGTTTTTTTTTTTTATTGGTCTTATGAAGTATTCTAATTTGTTGAGATTGTGAATTAGTGGGTTTTTGTTAAATGTGATCCAAAACCATCACAATTAAAAGAACCAAAGACTTAAACTACTTCAGTCTGTGTGCATTGAATTTATTTAATACATGAGTTTCACAATTTGAGTTGAATTACTGAAATAAATGAACTTTTCCACGACATTCTAATTTATTGAGATGCACCTGTAAATAAGGCAGGGCAAAAAGTTGCAAATCATCCACTCTATCAAAATCTTCAGACATGTTTACGAAGACTGTTTTATGAACAGCGTGCGTCTTCTTCTGCTTGTAAACAAGGTGCATCGCATCCGGGTTCTCTGTTAGAACACCAGTTCCTATTTTAACATTGTCCTCACTACCTTTCTGGGCCTTGAATGTGTCAGTTGTGTTGCTGTCTATGCAGGGTCAGAAATCTCTCAGATTTCATAAAAAATATTTTAATTTGTGTTCCGAAGATGAACAAAGGAGTTATGGGTTTGGAACGACATGAGGATGAGTAATTAATAACAGAATTTTCATTTCTGGGTGAACTATCCCTTTAAGCTATTTGAGGGTTTGCTGGCAATTTGCCATTTTTTATATATATATACAGCATTGTGGTAAAATAACTGTTCTGTGCATCCTCTCATGGCTAATTGCTTTATTAGATGCCAAAACAACATTAGTAATGTTTCAAAGCAAGTCTTAAATATCTTGACAAGATTTTAGTCAGCAGGGCGTTGAATCTATTTGAGCAAGTTTGAATCCTTGGCCCTACCTGCAGCTTTAATTAACCCCCATGAACCGGTCCCGAAACACACTGTATGTGAGCTTTCAACTAATTAATTTCCACACACACACACTCACATGCATATAAACAGCATTGAAGAGGAGAGTCTCCTGGGCTTATGGAAATCTAATGTTGCCCTGTCAAGCCAACAACAGATCCATTTCCCCTGAGAGAAGCGCCCTCGGATCTGAGGGAAAATGAAGTTCACGTGAACTTTCCCCATTGTTGCTGCAAATAAAGTTTCTAGTAAACAAGCAAACTCCCTATAATTATTAGAGGGGCTTGGTAAGCCAATAAAAAGTAAGTATCATCTTCTCTTGTTCCTATCTTGACAGTCATGACCTTAAGATAAGGTACAAATGACTCTAACAGGTGGGAAAGGGTATAATTTCAAACTAGTCCTAGACCATATCTGACCAAGAGAGCTTCTATAAACCCTACTTAGACTGCCAATTACCCATAAACCCTAGGGATGAAGGATTAGGACTATGACCTTTGACCCCTTATGTCGGCCTCAGGGGGAAACCCCCTCTCCTTCTCTCCATCTTTCTATCTTCTCTGAAAACAAAGTCAGTGTAATCCTACCCGTGAGCACTGCAGTCCACTTCAATTACCTCCCTCGGCTGCCACTATAGCTGCATTCTGTGGGGCATGGCTAATGAATCCCCCGACTCACAACCTTTCCCCTCTCAAAAATCAATTCTTCATCCCCGGTCCTTCATTAATTTTAAAGTCGGATCTCTGACATTGTAAGGTATCCCTTAAAACCACCAGCATAGGACTCTGCTGGGGGCTTTCACTTGCACCCAATGCAGCTGTCTATACAGTAATGAGCCTGTTTGTTTGAGTCACTAAGCGGCAGGTGAAAGGCTTTACGAAATCAATTCAAAAGCGGAGACTGGTCTGTTTGAGGTCTTTTTCAGCATTACGACCAGTTTGGATTGCTGAAATGTGCAATCCAATATGACCACAGGTTGTTTTTATATTTTTTCGAGACCTTTTTCAGCTTCAACAAAGCAGAAGTTTAAACTAAATGCACGAACGGATCTACTTCACACCTAATTAAATGGTTTACCATCAAGCGTGTTCAGGCACTCAAAAGCACGTTACTTTGTTGCCTGAAAGCTTGAGTGTTTTACGAGCCCTCATGAATAAAATCTAATATTCAAATGTATGAGGAGAAATGACAAATGGCTCTCTCTCAGTGATGAAAGGTTTACGTTCACAGGGACGCTTTCGGCATTTGAGTTGGTCATCTGTCAATCTGTCCTCACCGCATGAAGCGATCTGTCACACGCTCAGACATACACACAGACAAGCGCACGCTAAAGATGGCTTCATCGAAGCAGACGTGGGCTGTAATCTCAGCGTGTGATCGTTGTGAGGCATTAATCTTATTAAATTCGGGTCAGGAAATCATGAACCGTGTCAATATCAGTTTTACAAGTGCTAATCCACATACCTTCGATATTAAAAATCTGCACCGCTCCCTCCAAGGTGAATTTGATTTACAGATGCACAGGTGCCCAATGATGCATCTTACGTGTTTATGATTTCATACTATTTAATTAATCTCACTCCATTCGAGCCATATGTGTTTAGCATGCGTAATCAGGTGAACAGGTGGTAGTTGACTGGCAGGCTATTGATTTATCTGATTGATGAGGTATAATGCTAATCGTTATCTGCGTGTATGGACATATGGAGAGCTTTAGGCCTGTCCGCTGGCCTCTCAATCCTCTCATCTTCTTTAAATGGCCACATTTGTCCTCCAGCCCCCTGAATGTCCACTTATCCACAACAGACAACCCTTGACCATCCCCAGACCAGGGCAGACCTGAGGCAGGAAAAGGGAAAAAACCTTCCACTCATACAGACACCCACCACCACTAAAAAAAGCCCTCAGGGACCTTAGGGTTTTTGAAAGAAGTCTTTTCTACTCATCAAGGCTGCACTTGTTTGATCAAAAATTCAGTAAAAACAGTAGTATTTTGAAATATTATTACAGTTTAAAATAGCTGTTTTGTATATTAATATTTTTAAAATGCAATTTATTCCTGTGACAGCAAAGCAGAATTTTCTCTAGTTTTCAGTGTCACATGATCCTTCACAATTTTTTCTAATATGCTGATTTGGTGCTCAAGAAACATTTCGTATTATCATCAATGTTGAAAACAAACAATTTTGTGGAAACCATGACACATTTTTTTTTCAGGATTCTTTCATAAGTAGACAAGACAAGAAAAGTATTTATTTGAAACAGAAATATTTCGTAACAGTATAAATTAATTTAATGTCATGTTTGATAAATATAATGCACCTTTGCCTAACAAAAGTATTAATTTGTCTATTATTTAATCTTACTGACCCCAAACTTTCGATCTGTAGTGTATATATAGATTACATAGATATAGATAGACTAAGAGTTCGAAACACTGCATTTGGTCCATAAAATTTAGAGCTTTAACATTGTGTACAGACTCTTTTTACAAGGAAATTGAAAAAAACACGCAAACATATTCATAAAAATATGTCCTGGGAAAAAGACTGGTCCTCATGGGCAGCCAAGTTTTGGTTAAAAATATTATAGCGAGATATTTAAGCGGTTTCTCTTGAGCTTGAGGGTCTTGAGTAATTTCCTTCTGTTCTCTGTAGTGATTTGTGGCCACCACTAAGAGTTCCCTTGTGGAGTCAACACAATTACAGCAGCTTTGAGAAAGAGTACTTCTCTTGAATACACCTGTCTCTGGCCCACATGAAAGGACATCTCAATATCTTCCTCTAAATCTCTGGATAGATGCGGCTAAGCCTCTGCCCTGCAGTCAGTTATGGCAGGAAACAATATATCAGACCAGCCCACAGCTGCAAGCAAAGGAACCCGAAGAACTTGTGACATTTTGAGGAATTTAAACCCTAATCTTCTCTGCCATCAATGACACTTCAGAGGATAAGAGGATCTAGATCAGGTTTCATATCTTCTGGCTATGAGATGCCACAGCAGCTTGGAAGAGGTTGGATTTCAGAGGTCTTCTGCAGTCACGTTAGCATCAGGATGGCCCGGTGCCGAACACATCTGTTGCGGTCGATGAACCCACGGGCTGGACCAGCTCCTGACAGAAGTCGGGGGGTGATGGGACAGGAGCAAAGAGGGGTGGAGAGGTAACAGGGGAGTTGGGGGGTTGGATCTGACGCTCGAGGCATGTGCAGCTTGGACATCTGTCCCTCTCTCCTACCCCCACCAGCTAACATCCCCACAAATACACACTATAGTGTGCGCACACACACACACAGCGACCTGCTGCCTTCGACGTTTCATCATCCCAAACCCCGATAGGATCAAAGAGGCTTCTCCAGACATAATGAGCCCGGTGCGAGCTCAGAACTGATATTGCCTTGGAGACAGTGGGAAATCAACGCTGCTTGTACGCCATACTCACTTTTTTTGGTCTCTTTCGGCTTTTGTTTGCGTTGGCATTAGCATGTGCATGTTTGTCATCATCTCAACGTTCATTTAGATGCTGTCTCTGCTGCTTAGCCATCACCTGAGTCCTGTTAAAACACAACAGCTGGGATCCCTCGCTCTCGATGTCTCTCTCTTTCACAGCTGATTGATGAAAAGCATCTGGATGCACTGATGTGGTGACTATGCACGAAAAATAATTTCCTCCATGTGTGAGTAACGCTCTGACCTACCAGGCTGACGTTAATATTCAGGTACTATCACAGCTTAAGGGCTAAAAGTATATTAAAAAGGACAAACAATCCAAGCGAAAAGGCTTAAAGCTAAATTACCAATTTTGTACGGTTTCATAGATCAGTCCAAAAAGATGAACAATTTCTGACAATTTTGGTTTAAATCGAAAAAACAGAAGTAAAGCTTAACACAAATAAACAGTTGAAAAAAGTCAACATTTTCTACATAAAATAGCATCTGCTGTATAAGCAAAAAGAAGCAACTTAATATAATTAAGCAAAATAATAAAATGACAAAATTAAAAACAAACAATCTAAACAAGAAATAAAGTACTTATTTGTGTGTATATATATATATATATATATATATACACACACATATGTATATGGATACATACATACACACACACAGAAAGAGAGAGAGAGTATATGCTATAATAAATAAACAAACAAATAAATAAGTACATGGACATTGCAATATTTGCTACAAAGTAAATAACTAAATAAATACCATTTATAATATCTGCTATAAAAGATATAAAAACAAGTCAATATCTTGTAAGAAAGAAACTTTCTAAATAAATAAATACATATATGTTTGTGCCGCTGCTATCTTCGGGTTGCATGTTCTGGGACACAAGTCAGCTTTACAATGCTCGTAAACCCTTAGTTGCAGCGGCAGACACCATGCCAAGAAATAACAGCGACATTTCATCTTTTTACGACCCAAAAGCGCTCCCCAGCACTCCTATCCGGCCTGATGAAATGATATGCATTCTATATGAGGGACGGAAAGAATGAGAGACGGAGAGATGTATGAGACGTGCTGCCAAGGTACATCATTTCAAGGCTCTTAACTGCCCATAAACAGGCCCGTCTGGTCTTCCCCGAAACCTTTTAGCCCTCGCCATGTCAGGACGACAAATTGAAGTTATAAATGAGTATTCTTTATGGGCAAGGCCGCATGTGCAGCGCTGGAGGTGGGTGTCATTATCCAGAAAAGTAGGAGGAGGAAGAGGGGGCGTTTGACCGACGATAGGATCCAGAGGCACAGAGCCAGAGGAATCGACTCTAACCTCCACCCCATTCACTGTTAATCACTGTCCCACCAGCAGCTGCCTGAAGTAGCCCATGCTAGCTACATCAGGGTACGCCAGCCTCATTTAAATGACAGAGAGGTGGTGTTTTATACAGAGGAGACTAATGAAGAGATGGTCATCAGGGAAGGAAACAATCTAGTCATTTCAAATGTGCACTCAGACTGCATAAAGATTCAGTAAATGGTTTTGTGAGAATATTCTAATGGCTTATGTGTATCACATAATCTTTCTTCTGAAAAAATGTTTTAGAGATGTGTTCATGTCTAAACCCTTCAGAGCCCTCTATAGGAAGTTCATTCAAAAGACTTAGCTCTATCCTCAAGTTAATAGCAGGCTCCTTGGTCTGATAGTAGATGAGATGTATGATATATATATATATATATAGTTTTTTTGTTTTGTTTTGTTTTTTTGGTCCAGTGCTGTTTTGGGCACCAATTACTTCAGTTGTTTAGATAAAAACAGCTGAAATGTTCCAGTGTTGTTGTAGACCTAAAAATGTTTTAATTAATTGCAATACAATACAAACAATACAATACAATAAAATAAAATATGAAAATGAAAATATGAAAATAAGCTGAAAATATAAAAGCAAAAACTAATTTAAAATACTATAATAGTATAAAATACCAAAAAGACAAAGCTTTCAAAATATTGATTTTTCATACAGGACTGAATTTTCAATATTTGGATGAGCTATCCTCTCAATTGTCAATCTCATTTGCAATGCATTATGGGTAAGTTTCAGTTGCTTACATCACTATGTTTTTGTGATGGAATCACCAATGGAGGCGTTCTAATTCTCCACCAGACACAATAACACTTCATCTTGTCCGTTTCAGCTCTTCAACAATACATTTGTTGGCACTGACTTACATATCAAATCTTTTTTTTTTTTTTTTTAATCAGAATAAATTATATAAACTATATCAGACAAGCCTTGAATTTTCTCATCTTTGATCCCTAATAAGAGGTCAGCTCCAAACCATTTACATAACCTCCCTCATGTCCCAATTTCATTCTATTATGAAGCGTTTCGCAACAACTGAAGCTACAAAACCACTTCAATCAAGTGTTTTTGAGGGAAAACAGCTGCTCGGTGGGTGGCTGACTGTCTAACACGTTCGCCCTACTGTAAACTCATCATTATTCAGTGCTTGGGTGCATTGCGTGTGTAAACCGTTACCAGCCCCTGCGCTGCTGGACACAACGCTGGCCCACAAAACGCCTGAGTGGAGAACAAAAGTAGAGGAGATAAGGGGATGAGGGATGGGAGGATCTCTGTATTGATGGCACATCCAGGAGGAGAGCCCCAGGCCCCCCCATAGCTGGTCTTTTTGTATGCAGATACCAACAACAATAAGTCCATTAGTGATGTGGTCTAATCCGGCGCGTGTGGCCGTCCACGGTGGAGGCTAATAGAGACATGGTCTTTGGAAAGAAAGAGGATTACTTTAATCTAGTGATGGTCTGCACTTCTCGAGCTTAATGAGAGGACGGGACAGAACTCTATGTCTTTGTCCATCATCGCCCCCCTTTCCGCTAATGAAACATCCCCCAATAGTGATCCACAGCCATCTGGGGAAACTGAAATGTCCAACTGTCCAAAATGAAGCAGAAGGGTAAATTAGGTGCCCAGATCACCTTATTTTGCATTTTTTGCTGATATGACACATTAAAATTATACAGTATTTGGTGTAAATAAAATTTACAATTATATATATATATATATATATATATATATATATATATTTTTTTTTTTTTTTTTTTTTTTTTTTTTTACAAGACTGTAGCTGTTGCTGGGAGCTCTGGGAAAAAAAAAAAAAAACATAATTTTATTTGGTAGACAAAGCCAGTTCTTGCCTGAGGATGGCTTGAGGTAGAAAAGCTGATGCAAAATAAATTTATTGATTTTAGGAGAGGTACTTCCTACAGGAATGTGCATAAAACAAAAGATTAACCAATGTAATACACAGAGAAACACAAATTTGGACTTGGCGCTGCTTTTGAAGGAGTTAAACGGCATGAAACCTGCATCAAATATACTGTCAAAAGCTTTCAAGCTGTTGTACAAAAACAGGTAGAGAGCTTGTAAATGGAATTCAACAATCATGAGAACAATGTCTGAAATAATCAATGTGCCACCAGCAAAGATGTAACTTGTTTAATGGATTCTCAATAGACTGCAGAAATCGAATGGAGTATGAGCCTACGAGGCAACTACAGTGCTCTTTTACCACACCACACGTGGTA
Source organism: Spinibarbus caldwelli (assembly GCA_039654775.1). Classification (NCBI taxonomy): domain Eukaryota; kingdom Metazoa; phylum Chordata; class Actinopteri; order Cypriniformes; family Cyprinidae; genus Spinibarbus; species Spinibarbus caldwelli. The sequence continues at coordinate 10,716,894 of CM077267.1, read as the reverse complement.
CTGAAATCATAAGAGGAGACAGGGCTCAAACTCAGCAGAGCAGTCAAATTCTGAGAGCGCTCTGCATGATGCATCAGTGCATATCAGCGGGACAGGTCTCGGGATAAGGCTTGACGTTGAAGCCTTTCCTCGCAGGGGTTTGGGGAAGGATTCTTGTTCATCTGAAATCCTCTGATCCTTCAAGGTGAGCCCGTCTGCTAAAAGGAGCTAGGAAGAGCATTATACGCTTTTGAAACAGACGTCACAAATGTGCACAGGCTTTTCGGATTAGATTGGTTGACACTGTTTGATGAAACTGAACTGTCATCATTTCTTCCGGAATCTTTGTGCGATCAGTTTTTGTTCAAAAGACCTTGAATTTTAAAACTTACAGGAAAAGAACTGGCCCGGATTTGTGTTACTCTAAGGGGCCAAAACCAGTAAAAGGAAGTAAAGGCCAACGGAAATGTAACAGCTTAAGCAAGTATTGCTTTTGCTGGCAGTGTGTGTGTCTCAATGCTCTCCTACCTTCTAAACACAGACCAATATCCTGGCCCATTGCTCTCTCCCATCTCTCCGATGCCAGCTGGCAATGCCAACGAGAGAGAGGCAATCAATCATCCCAGGGCTGGTGCCTGCACAAACTCTCGGGGTATATGGATTGCACAGCCACATATGCAGTGGAAGGAAAATAATTTAGCATTCCGACAACCGGTTCCCATCAATCACAGCACTTAAACAGGCTTACTAACTTCATTTTAAGTTTAAATGTTGCATCCCCACTCTACAGATCTGTTTTAAAATGAAGGCTAAAGTTCAGATCTGGATAATGGGAATTTTAAAAAAATATGCCATCCTACAGGAAGTTCTTAAACTCACCTTGCAATTTAGTATGCCAGTAAAATGGACAATTACAATTTTATGATCTCTGTTAGGAAAATGAATAGATGCAATTAAACAGTCCCTATGGTGGTCAGGCTCTCCCAAAGTCAACAACAATGATTACACATTCATTTAACCACAACCACAGAGTGAAATATCTGTTTCATTAGGGACATGAGTAAGAAGAGTGCAAATTAAATGTTATAAACCAGAAAGTTCAGACTCTAAAATCGAATTTGATGAGCCGCAATGTATGCAAACACTTATTATCATTATAAATTATATTACTTGGCAGAAGAATTATTTATTGTGATTATAATTTATTATTTATTACTGTTATTAAATTGTATTTAAATGTATTATTATGTAATAATTAAATGCATTTAAATGTAATAATAATAATGTTATTTAGATATTATTACTACTACTGTTTTTATTATTACAGTATTAATGTAACAACTAATTCAACATTCAAACCAAGTAAACAGGTGTAACTACAGAGAGACAAATGAGAGTTGTTGATGTCTCAGAGTTGGTGGCAATGATTGAAAGTGGATGGTGGCTCCCGAGGGTGTAAGAGGTGGGCTGCATTGTCCCTTGTGTCCGGTCTGCTCTGGTCATAACCCTGACTAGACAAAAGCTCACAGATGCACCCCTGCTCATCAAGTTGAGTGGGGGTTTAGTCTAAACTCCTCCTTGCACCACCTGTTGCTCATTCAGCTAAACACTCTCTCTCTTTCTCTTGCTTCCTTTTACATTTTCCTCTATTTCTGTCCCCCAGCAGTTTATTATGACTATCTTTACTGCATATCTCTCCTTCTCTCCCTCCGAGGTGGCCACATATTCATATGTCTGATCTGTGTTATTCATAGCTGGCTTTAATTCATTCATAAGGTAGTGAGAGAGTTAAATAGCCAGTGGACAGAAGGCCTGTATCGCCCCGTGTCAGAATGACCCCACCCTGTCAGCAATCTCCCTGACCCCTGGAGTTCGACGGGCTAAGTGATCTCATTATTACTGCACGGACACACATGCAGCCACATGCGTGTCTGGACAGACCGGGTCGGCTTTGCTGGTTAATATGCATTTTCTAGAAAAATGCATTTGCAACTTGGCACCTCTTCGGAAAATTCAGGAAGATTAATAGCTCACATATTCACAACAAAGGCTCTGGAATAATAAATCTATTTTGTGGATGCATCTCATCAATGTCTGAATGACGTTTTAGTAGCTTTGCGGGAGTGAAATTGTCTTCTGAGTCAAGACGAAACGGGAAGTTGTATCACAGAAATCTGATTTATGTAGGGTGTGTCGATGCATTAGCTACAGTAAAAGACTGCTCAAATCTAATTAAAAATCTTTACAATGTTCTTTTCTGCTGGTTTCATAATCAATTCATACTGAGCAGTTTCAGCACCCACACAAGTCTAGATCGAAGGCAATAAAGTTAATAGCACAGAGGGCAGGCGGCTCAGAGGGGACAGCATGCCCTGCTGAACATAAGCCACTATTACTTTAGTTTTGCCCTGGACTGAGGGGCTTCACATAAATAAGCTTATCTGTCAGGACGTCTCCAGCTTAAACCCTAGAGGTGCAGAGTGACCCACAAGCAAACTCTTCCATCACCAGCAGAATGGTACAACTCAGGCTTTTTGCAGACCTTAGTACTGTAATTACATGACAAAAGGCAAAAAAAAAAATCATAAAGACTGGCAAGCAATTCCAGCTGCAGTGTTGAACCGATTCCCTATTCAGAGTCTTTGCATTGCCCTATCTTCTCATGCATTTGTCTTACGTGGGCAATCAGCCCTTTTGGGGGACTTGAATGAATAAGTGTTATTGTAAACCTGCAATATTCGTAACTTGAAGGTATCTGTAAGTGTTCTCTAATTTTGATCAGTTCTCAAATTTTTTTATCAATATCTCATTTACGTTTTTTATACTGTGCTTCAGAATAAAATTAATTTATGAAATATGCTTAAAAAATGGCTCTTCTACTCCTGTTAGGATAACTTCAAATAGGCAGTGACCTTGAAATTTAGGAAAAAATAGGTTGTTCTTCAGAATTTTGATCTCCACTGTATAATATTAGCTAAATATACACTTGGAAAAAAGGAATATGTTCAGTAGAATAATTTCTGCTGTTGTATCGAGAATCATGAAATTTCGACTAGGTTGCTGACATCATGACAATCCTAGATACAATTCAGTCCAAACTGGCTGCTGACCTGTGTTTCTGAAGTACAGCTGGTTTTTAGGGACCGTCTCCGTAAGTGGAAATGTATGAAAGTTTCCCACCTCTCACAGCTAATCAAAACAGAGAACAAGAGTATCACATCTTCCTTTCACCTGTTCATTCCCAACATTCCACTGAACAGCTGCTGTCTTCACCTGTTCTTCTGGAAACCAGTCCTGATTCCCCAAAACAACTTTCATTAAAGGGGTTCTATTATGCTCTTTTACAAGGTCTTGATTTTGTTTTGGGGGTGTACTAGAACATGCTCTCATGCTTGGTGGTTCGAAAATCGCATTATTTTTCACATAATTTACATTATTACAATACCTTTCTCCCCAGCCTGGCACAAACGGCTCGATTAGTTCCGAGTTTCATGAAGGCCCGCCTTCCGAAAAACGAAATGTGTTGTGATAGGTTAGCTGTCCCAGTGCGTTGTGATTGGCGAACAGCTTAGATGGCGTTTCAGTACTGCCCCGCTCCTTGCCAAAACAGCAAGTTCGTCAATATTGCCATATCAATTCAGACCCCGAGAATATTGAACAAGAGGATTGCGCAGAACCTTTGCACGCACGGATATTGCAAGACATATTAAAGTGGTAACGTTATTGTTTTTTTTTTTTTTGGGCTAAATCACGTTTTAGATAGGATGTCAACAACAGCTTAAAAATAACTCCATTTACTATGTACAGATAAGTGCAACGGTAATATGTATTATATATTATGTTTATTGTTCTTTAATTCTAACATTATAACATGAACTGCAGTGAAACTGTTATACAGTTGAATTTATTTATACCATAGTCCCACAAACTTACACTATTTGTGGCGGCATATATATGCAAATTCATTCTCTGCCAGCAGAAGGCGCTGTTGGAGCGGGAGAGAGCGAGGTTTCCCCGGTAACGCTGTACACAAAGCAGCGCTCTGCTCACAAATGCTGCTTTATCAGACATTACATGCAAGATGAAATGAAAATGACATCCAAAATTTTCTGAAGACAGTCGGTTTCCTTCAGAAACACAGTGATATAAAAACACCCGCACCGGGTTTCGATTTTGAAACGTGCAGTGCTCAACCAAGCGTTCTCCCCACCCGCCGACCATTCGAATTTCCGTAGGCGGGATTTATTGTAATGATATTCTAATGGAATTCTAATATTCGCTTTGTGATATCACAAATACAGGAAAACAACTTTCTAGTCCAAATGAGCCGTTCATTGTAGTTCTTGAAAGGGGATTTTTAAAAAACGAAATATCTCCCTTTGGAGTGGACTTTGAGATTTGTAAATTTGTAGATCTTTTTATGCCCAAACATATGCAACTACACACTAACTAAAATACAAAAAGTGAAAAAGCATAATAGGACCCCTTTAAAAGCTCCAAATGGTTGATGTTTACCCATAAGCCATGCAAAAATATAAAGAAGGGCGACACCAAATGCTGAGTAACATTTAAAAAGTAATAAACCACAAACCACAGATGAACCATCACAGATCCATTCCCTTTCATCTATCATTTAACGTGTGAGAGTTCTGTCACTGTAAATCATCCCAGCTCTGGCTTCATCATCTGAGTAATGTAACCATGCCTATATAACTCATCACCTCGACCATAAATACCGCCTTCAAAAGCAGCGTATATAAACAGGCTGTTAAAAAACTCCCTGGGAATTCGGTCCCTCCCACGCACACCGGGCCAAGAGCCTGTTTATTCTCACCAGAACATCTCGCGTTTGACTGAAGATCTGTGCCCTCCTAATGTACGACACGCTGCCTGCTGGTGGCAGATCAACATGCCTGGCATATGGGTTCCCTCCTTCTCCTTTCTATTTATCTTTCTACCTCCCTTTCTCGCTATATATACCTGTCTCTGCCAAACCCCCAAAACCTGTGAACCAGACCAGCTCTATGGCTGGCAGCAGACCCCTCATCCCCGTCTCCCACCCACCACCTGGCTGATGGAGCCGTGCCACGATGGAGAAAGATGATCTCCATGCAGAGAGCAGGCACTATGTGCCTAAATCTCATCACCACAATGCCCACCGAGCTTATTCCATCAAAATAAAGCTATTCTGAACTTTTATTGCATTAAAAGGATATTAAAGGGATAGATCAACCAAAAATGGAAATTCTGTCAGCATTTACTCACCCTTGTGTTGTATGACTTTTTTTCTACTGTGGAACACCAAAGAAGCTATTCTGAAAAACAGTGTAGTTCTGGACCCCACTGACTTGCATCAAATGGACAAAAACAGTTGAAACATTTGTCCAACTATATTCTTTTTTGTTCCACAGAAGTCAGGATTGAAACAAGGAGTTGGGGTGTAAATGTGGGCTTTCATATGTTAATGTACCTGTTATGATGTCACAATTAGTTTAGTCTTGCATAAATAGCCTCAATGAACTAATTAGGGAAATCTGTATTGTGAAAAGTATTATGTATGCCGAATACATCTTTTTTACATTTAGACTAACAACATACTGACTATGCTATACAATCAGTGTATATTTTATCTATGTGATTTTTTCTTGTTTTTGGCCACCATTCCCTAGAGGAAATGTTGCACTATCATCCCACAGGAGAACCAAACATATCATAACTAATGATATAGGCCACCTGGATGATGGGGGCACAGATAAAGGACAGGACAGACAGTTGGCAAGGATGTGCGGTTTAGGAATCTAGACCTAGAATCAACTCCTGTGGGGTCCTAGAACTATTTGTGTACCAGAATTCTTTCCACTGCGCACATTCAGTCTACAGTTAATGATAATGACAGTCTCGTTTGAGGAACATAGACTGCAAACGTTTCTGCTCAATGTGAGAAGAACTCATCCAAAAACCTTTCATTTGTAGGGGTAAGCTTGGGAATTTCAGATGTTTGATTATGCGTTTAGCTTGTTTTCGGTTCACTGAGGTAAAAACATATTTTTTAGATACCGCTGTAAAAGGAGTTACCAAGTCATACAAATTTCCAAGCATTAAATTGAGAGTCTCTATCATATTCTGGATGAAAACTGCCATCCTTAATGCAACTTTGGAAAACTAACTTTCTCAGCGACAATAAAAAATGTTTTATTCAACAGACCATCTGTTCTGTAACCCTCATGGATCACAAACTTACAATGAACTTAGAGTTTTGAAACAACACAGTGTATTTTAGGCGCCGGATATCACTGATAAATGAATCTGAAATGTAGGTTAATGGTTTTGGTAACAGGATTCAACAGTCAATCCTATAATTGAATGGAGTTGTAGTTCAAATCCAATCTGAAAACCCAAAAAATATTTGATATGGAAATATGAGAGAAATATAACTTTCAATGCCGATAAGAAAGAAGAAATAAAAATCAAAAGAAATCCAATCTGAAAATGCTCGAGAATCAATGAGAATGAGAATAAATATCATGCAGCAAATAAGCGTTATTTCCAGCTTTGGAGAGCTGCACCAACTTCAGTTAATCCTGAAGACATCAAAAGTAATACAGTTTCTTTGCTTTCCCTTTTAAATGAAGATATTGCAGCTCAACGGGGAGGTTCAGATCCTAATTAGAAAGCAGAGTGTTAGTGAATTGTAAATGCTTCGGGTTTTGAAGCGTTTTGCAATAAGAATGCATGGAAGAGGAATTTAATTGACAGGATTTACGAGTAGCTGGAGACCGAATCTGCGTTCTGGCTTTGAATTGTGTGAGAATGGAGCTATTCTTTCCAATCGGTGCCAGAACATGGGGACTATTATGTCTGGCTGATATCTCAAAGCAGATGGTGAAATACTCGAGCAGGTGAAGGATCTGTCCTTTGACGATACCATTTAAGGTCTGCAGGTCCGCAGGCCACCTAGAAACAATTCTGTATAAGAAAGCTCTGAGGTCGCATGACAAAAACATAACGTTGCGGAAGCATAATGAAATTGGCGATAATCTAATGACCGAAATCAAATAGTGCCATCAGCATTTAATTAGTGCGTATTGGTTATGGGAAGCCCTGCTGTTAAAACCTGGAGCCATTCCATGAGAAACACTGAGATGCTGGTGAATTTTTTTAAGCAAACATCTGTCACCTGGAAGCCGCCAGCATTACGCTCCTCTCTTGGCTATTTCTGGGGTTGAATTTATCTCGAATACCAGCTACCATCCATCTACATTAATACCACAAATCAGATTACCTCCTCTAAAACTAACAATGACCTCAGTGCTTCACTCCATCCAGGGACGACGGTTATGGGCTGCTGCAGCGAGTGGAAGACTAAACAAGATCGAGTGGAGATGGAAGAGAAGGGAAAAAGATGAGGAGAGCAGGACAAAATGGGAAAGCTTTATAGAAGCGGCGGAAAAAAGATGAGCACTGCAGAAATTTGCAGCCGGAGAGATTGAGGAAGAGGGCGCGAGGCAAGGATCAGAGTACAAATGAGCCGACTTACTTGCGACCTCCAAAGAGGCATTACGGCTGACAGCCTCGCCCAAGTAATTCCTCGCTACGCACACGTACACTCCTTCGTCAGGCTTGCTGCGTCTTCCGTGAACGATTCGGAGGAAGAAGAGGGAACCGCTGGGGAGGAGCATGCGGTGGGAGCGTGGATCCTCACGGTCTGTTTCAACTCGTTCGCCATCTTTGTACCACTCCACCATAGGGGTCGGCCGACCTTCGGCCTTACAGTTCAACGTGGCGGGCTCGCCCTTGGAAACAATGAGGTCTGAGGGGTGTTCGACAATCCTTGGCGCAGCATCTTCCAACCTCGGTCGTGATCCTATAAGAGAGAGAATCGGTGGTCACTATCTGCATTGCATGCAATTGAGAGAATTAGGTATAAAAACAACTGCAATAACAGTGTCTTAACCAGATGATTCACTGCTTTTCAATTTGACAGTTTTTGCTAATTCAATACACAATTTGATTTTATTAACCACATTTTCATTCAGTATTTTTTAAAATTTCATATTTGTATGATTCTTATATACTTTATCTAATCAAGACATATAGGAAAGAATAAGTTTATTGCCTCAAAGGTATCTTTGGACAGAGTGGAAAATAGGAGTGTTTGTAAATAAAATAAAATAATTGTAAAATATCGTAATAAATGTAAAATAATTCCATAATGTAATATGCAATTTTTATGTAACATTATAAATGATATACATATTATAAGTACGATACCTTAACATAACTTTTTTCTTTTTTATTATTTACCAACATAAAAGAATGATAATATATTAGTCATATTTCAATATTTATATTCATATTTATAAAGTAACATTACCAAAAGGAAATCTTGCTGCTCTAAAATCAAGTTCTATATAATTGTCAATTAGACATTAAATAAGTTCTGTGCTTGTGATGTTCCACACAAAATTGTTGCTTTGAGTGTGAACATGACATGGTAGTCATAAACTTCACACGTGGTGTACAAAATATGTATAAATAAAGTAATTTGATGATTATCTGTAATTATCTGCCAAAAACATTCATTTATTCCAAGCAAAGAGCAAAAATTCTCACTTTACACCAAAAACAGCTCTTAATTTCAGTTGGAGGTTAGCCAAAAAGATGCACAGTCTTGGATCCAGCACCTGCTTTACCAATGCCATCTTTACAAGTTGATTATTCATGTCATTGTTGACAAGGATGTAAAATACAATTTCCGCCAATACTCAACTAGGTAAAATTAAGAAGTTATACATATGTATTGCTCATATGCATGTCATATAAACTGGCAGTATGAAAATTACATGCTCTAAATTCAAAAGCTATCAAAGAAAAGAGAAATTCATTTCAATCCCGCAGTTGCTGGAATGTTGGGATATGTATATATAATTTGCCTTCTGTTTTAAGACGCATATGAATTCATGCTGACTGCCAAGGTTTTTTTGTTTCACACAGTTGTTGAGGGGGGGGGAAAGGACAAACCGGTGGTATGGTAATTCAGGTAGGCTTTCAGAAAGCTTTGAAATTGCTTTTCTCTCTCCCAATTTGAATGACAGTGTGGTGGTGGGACAATTACAGATGAATAACAACAACACAAACTGATTCTCGACAAGACCAGGGAATTTCAGCCATCGGGAGATATCTAGGGATGAAAGTGAGTCATTGTGCATGGTGATTTTGGAAATAATTACCCATCCCAGCGGCAACAATTATACTGGGGTTTAAAATTCGTGACAGGAGAGAGACTGCAATTTCCAGCAGTCAGAGTGAGGGATGGTGAAAATATCATTCAGTTGGAAATGAATCATGTGTGATAGCTCTAACAAAAAGCTATAGACATCCCCCTGGGGAAACGTCCATCACCACCTCAAAATACACAAAAAAAGTTACACAGGATTATGAAGAAAAACACAGTAATGCATTTCGAACACATAGAGATAAACTCTAATCTAACAGTCGTCTGTTTACACCAGCAACATGCATTAAAAATAGTGCTTTTAAGGATTATTTCTTACCATTCAGATCTGCAAAGCTTTACTTTGCTTTATTACTTCATATTCAGTCAAGTGGATAAACACCCCTGGGCCAAAGACTAATACAACTTAAAACAAACCCATTTCCCAACCACTTTAACCCAGCCATGAATAACATGACACAATGACCTTACAGTAGTAGTACATTGGGCCCAGTCCACAAGAGACGGCAAAGGCCAAACCGCAAGCAATGTGTTCACCTCCGAATCCCCAGGACTGTTGCCCTTCCACTCTTTCAAAACAAAAAGCCCCATAGCCCCGCTGGATTAAGGGAGTGGAGACAGCCAGGGTTTGGCTAATAGGTTTTAGCGGACACTTATGGACTGCCGAACAGACTGCGGTTGGCAGGGGGTGGAGGAGAAACAGTGGGGTAAGAATCCAAGAACAGGCTTATAAATAAAACAAACCAAACACTCCCGGCCTGCCACAGAGGAGATGTAAGGCAGGGAAAGAGATGGAAAGTAAAGACTGAGCTAAACGGCTACCAAAGCAGAAGCTATCTCACCTAAATGTGACCTCGAGAAGACCAGGGGGACTTGGGACAGTCTAAGAGAGTGACCGAATGTGCATATACAGTAGAAGTGGAAAACAACATCTGGAAAAGCTGATTAATCTCTCGCCCTGAGCTTTCTGAGTTTTCTAGACCTACGAGTCGCCCATTATGAGATGCTAGAACTGCTACTTAAAAAAAAATAAGTCCCACGATGGGCGTTTGGAGGATTTTGATGACTCTAAGGAACTCTGTGGTCTCACACCCTGTCAGAGAAAATCAACCCTCTGGGAAACAGTGCACTTTAAGGGCCTTCTGAGGCAGATAACACATCTCCAAGAGCATCTTTTATATAACAACGCTTAGAAACGAACATTAAAATGTCTCTGGTACTGACAAGGTAGGAAAGAAGTGCTCAAATAAGGAAGTGAATAAGGCAGAACAAAGGTGATATAATTTTAATAACCTCGTCACAAAAGGCTTCTTGGCTCCACTGTGAATTGTGGGAAGTGCTTTGATTTCTGGTCGCCGAGTGAAATAAAACTGAGACAATCTTGCCTGCATTAATTATTAATGGTGCTCGCCATGGCAAGTCACTCTTTTTCAAGTACGTCTGTACTACAGACATGAATAATACTTCAAACCATGCGGCTTGTTAAGGATTACATTTCTAAGTGATCAGACTTATGATTTTCACATAGCAGACCATAAAGTTACAGGAGGAACCTGAGTCATATGTTGGGAATCTCATGGAGACTTTTAACTTTTAACCTTGGCCAGTAAGTAACCACCTAGCAACAAAGGTAACATGCCAACAATGACTATGAAACAGGGTTTTTGTTATTATGCCTTTTAGATTACAATTTAGTTCCAGAATTTGAATAGAATTTTAATTGAAGTAGCAGCAGAAATACAGATTTGCCAATTCAAATTTAAATGAAGTACAATTAAAATTCACAAAAAAGGAATATAACTGTAATTTTAACTAGCAAAGAAATCTACCTTACAAGGATAGATAGATAGATAGATAGATAGATAGATAGATAGATAGATAGATAGATAGATAGATAGATAGATAGATAGATAGATAGATAGGTATTTCTTGTCATTCCAATTCAATTAAAATTCCTGCAAGGTGTGACAAATTCAATTGAAAGAATAAAAAGGAAGCATTGTTCAATTTTTAATTTTGCCCAATTATACTTAAAGCACAAAAATCTAGGCTAATTCTATGCTACATCAGTAGCACAACTTCAGTCCAGCTGTTAAGGATTACATCCAATAAATTCTGCTGAAATTAGAGCATGTCCTATCTGGAAGAACCCATATAAGTGGCAATCTCACTGTGTGACACGTTAGTAATAGTTCCAGCAGTTAGATTGATTCGGGAATAAAGGGAGGTGCTGCAACTACAACTCATCTGCTCTTAAAGGTATCAAGCCCTTGTACTGTAATAGGGGTTTGACCTTGTTAAGTGAAGGAAGAGGGGGGGAGATGAGCCGGCTCTGGGAGGAAATACATGCATCTGGCTATCCTTCTGATCAATCCCAAGGGGCTTTTAGCACTAAGAATATTTATCTCCAGTGTTGGGGGGAGGGGGGGGGGGGATAAGATCTCTAAACACGGCCCAGCTAAACAAAGACAGATGATGTAAACCATGTTGCAGTAAGACATGCTCTGGGAAATTTTCACAAACAGCAAGGGTAGCAGCGACATATGCAAATATTCAGAGTCTTCCAAGAGAAGGTGTCAATGCCAAAGGATCTCCATGACAACCATACAAGGAAAGGTCAGATGTCGATCTAATAATTGTCTCCATCCCTTGAAGTATGTGTGAAAACCTGGAGGTCACAATAAGAAAGATGAATTAAGTAGTTCTAAAGAAGCGCAAATTAAAATGCAGGAGGAATTATCACGCTGGGCAAAATTAGTATAAAATCTTGAACAAAAGTAGACTTTTTTTCCTTAGATGAATAAGACAAGATCCAGAAGAACTTTGACATCTAAAACAATTTTGCAGCATGTCAAACTTTGGTATTACATAAAAGCACAAAGCTTTGATTCTCAAAGCACAAAGTTTAAGAGCAAAGACAAAAATGGCCAACTTTCTTTCTCCCAATCCTCATCTGCAATTCTTTTGAGTGGCTTCCCATCCCCCTTAAATAGTTGATTATTTTGCAACCTCACCCCTCCTTTTTTCACTGAAATCTGGGAATTGATTTGCAAATGTGCATTCATTACCCTAAGTTAAATTAAGAAGTGGGGGGCGTTCCTTCCGAGACTCTTTCTTAACCGATCTGTGTTTTTGCATTTACAAACAACAAAGGGGCTCTTGAAAAAAAACACAAACCCGGGGTCATAAAACTACGCTCTTTACTCCTGAGGCTCCTGAGAGGACAAAGTGAAGCTGGTCACATGCAAAAAGGAAATTACACAGGAGGGCTGCTGTTTTCCTCTGGGAAGAGCGTGTTTCTGCCTGAATCGTCCCTGCGAGGTGGGAACCGGGATGGATTAAGCGCAGTGGCAAGCCCAGAAATTCCATGACAGCTTCTACAGAGCAACCTGACACCTTTAGGGGTTGTGGCAAGAGCTGCTTATGTGCTTCCTGCTTAAGAAACAGCAAAAGATGCTGTGTTTACTGCAGGGGAGGAAGAGGATTTCTCATTCCAACAGGAAGAGACAGCATCGAGTCACGGAGCCTTAGCAAAACAAAGTCTACGTACCACTGTGGGTTCAGGGGCTGTGTGTCCATTACATGAGCTTTGATGTTGTTCAAAGAGACAAAACACTCCCTTTGTTAAAAAAGTATACTTGTATACAGGGGATTTAACACAAATGCAAAAGGTACTGGTTAGCAGAAAGATAGATATTCCTACTTACGGCACAAAGCACTTTGTGATATATAACCCAACCCAATCCCAAATCTTTAATCTTTAGAGTGGTGCACATGGGACTTCCTGACACATCAGATCTTATCTTCACGCAAAGGCTCATCTGGCCACTCCACTGCTTTAAGAACCTTCTCACTTCACAAAATAAACAGAACTTCAAATGAACCTTCTGCTGGGCAGTGGCAACGTGCAGCTGAAGTTATTGATCCCTCTGTGGATTCCCGAGAGAAGACTTGGCAGAAAAGAGGAGGGGAGTAAATACGGCTCTTTCAGTAGTTCGACCTGTTAGTGAGAATCTCTTTAAGTGCTGACCCTAAACCCTGAGATCTCAAACAACACCGAGCTCTGAGTTGCCTCAGGTGATCAAGCCATGAAGCATAAAAAAATAACCTCCCGGTCACCCTGGACTTGCCGAACTAGCTCATTCCATTAGTGTGAGGGCATTTTTAGTATAGGCTGCGAGGAATCCTTTGCTTTTCTCTGGGAATAGCTGTCTTTTTGTGTTGCCATATGCTCAGATATGTATCAGTACTCTCAGACACATTCACCCAGGTTCATTCAGATTCTGCGAACCCTCTCTGAAGGCGGTACAATAATACCACAGTCTGTTTTCCTTGACCCCCTGTAATTCAAACTCTGCTCACCAAAGAAAAACACATCTGGAATACATGTCAATGGCATATCGCATATCGCATATCTCAAGGGGGCGTCCCATAGAGGAAGAAGTAGGGAATAAAAGATAAATTGTGCATGGTGGCGACAGTGGAGCTCCATCCCAGCTGCTCTGTGTTGTCTGGACCTCTTCAGTGCCCCGCTAATGGAAGTGGCCTGGTTGGGGTGACCAGCATACCGCGACTGGTTGAGATAGCATCAGCTTCCTGGTCCTCCTAGCGGTAAACCACGTTCCGGTGGACTAATCCCACCACGCACTTTCCGCTTGACCCCAACATTGCTAGGTGAAGCCCACACAGAACCACAAATTTAGCAGGAAGTGAAGTTTCAGGCTGAGGATTCTGACTGTACGGCAGATCTAGATGTTTTGCCAAACCTGGTCTTTTTCTGCTATTCACACCAGTCGCTTTTAAGCATATGCAAAGTTCCCTCAGAAGACCGCCTCATCTCCTGATCCCTTAAGACATTTTTCATTTTGCCATTTTTCAGCTTCAGGTCAAATGCCAGTGAAAAGGTAAAACAAAGTGTAAGCGGGCTTTGAAGTCACTTTCTTCTCATCAAAAATTATACAGCCGCTTTAAAATTCTTTCAATCTTCAATGGCCGGGGCCTTCAATCGAGAGCCGACCTGACTATTCATGAACTGGATCTTTGAAAGTTAAACAGAGAGGGATGAAAAGGACTAGGGCGTAGTTGGCACTGTATGGACAGCCTTCATGTTAAATACATGCTCGGGGAAAGTATGCATCGAATGGGATGATGATTAGGCCTATATTCAACATTTGTCTACTCCCAGAACAGCGGGAACTCTGCATATCTCCCCCTGAGGTCCAGAAGATAACATATCATATTAAGGATGTGTTCTTACTGCTTTGATGGCTGATGATTGCAGGAGGAAATGACCAAAATGAGGGGTAGGAAGACCCCTAGGCTTCCCTTAGCACTGGACTTAACCTGTGAATGTTTCTGAAGATCGGCAACATATGGCACTGCGCTGGTGAAATACACAACTGAATCGCTTTCAATTAGTGATTGACGCATTTAACAGGTTTAACATTTAAGTCGAGTGGTGCTCGTCGAGATGGTGGGTGTTTTGCATAAGAATGACTCAGTCATAAACATGAGCAGTCCTGGCATGGCTGGATACAAGACTGACATGTAGGGAGGGAAGAATTTTCTACTTGAGAAAGGCATATGAGATAAAAGACTAATTAATGGACTGCATAATAATGCTGTGCATTCATATGCTGACGAAGTGAATGCATAGCTTTAGCAGCCAAATTAATAAGACTACTTTCCATTTTTAGATTTAAAACAGAATATAATATTACGACAAATATCAGATGAGTTCAACTGAATGCTAACACACTGCTAGGGAGTGCAATGGCTGTTTCAGACTTTCATGCTTTGGTAGTGTAAAATTTTTTAATTTTATATATATAAAATATATCAAATGTTTGATATGAGATAAAAGAGAATTCCCTCAGGGAGCACTTTTGCCCTATTTTGGGTAACTGGGGCATTTCTATCACTATTGGTGGCAGTTTTACCCAAAGCACTGGTTCATTTCTGACTCCGGTCTGAGAGCTAGAGACTGAAAATACTAAATTTAAGATTTAATTTGCATTTCTTAGTCTCTCTACTGCACAAAACATTATGAGAAAACTACCAAATTCCACAAAAAAAAATTGTCATTACAGCAGACAAGATATCTCACAATTAAAAAATAAAAAAAAGAATATAATACAAAAAAAAGAGAGTAAAAGCTGTAAATTCACTAAAACTATTTTTAATGTAAAATTCAAAAAAAGGTTTAAAAATGAACTCAAAACAGTAAAATTATATATATATATATATATATATATATATATATATATATATATATATATATATATATATATCTCAAATGTAACATATCATAGTATAAAACATACAGCAAAAAACTCTAGTTTGCTGGTCCAACAGCACTAGCCAGCAAAAAGCGTAAGTCATGGTCTTCTCAGCAGGGAAAGCAGCAGATTCCTGCAGTAAAAGAAGCTATTCGGCATAGTATAGAGCTGATAATATCAAAGTCTTGCCACATGCCTGTGGAGACATGAACAACAGCCTGTTAACACTTCAATCGCTCCGACAGAGACAAAGACAAAGAATATTGACACCATGAAAAAAACATTCACAACATTCTTTGCATTTCACTCAAGGACCAATTCCAGCTCTGCCAAGTTTTGATTTTGATCTACACGGCCATTAAACAACAACCGCGCATGTAATGTCCATGTCTAATAGCCCTCTGAACCCAGCAACTGTTATTTACTGAAACAACACAAAGATCACGACTGATGAGGATAACGGGGACTCAAAGCCTAATAGTAGCACAGGAACAAAGTTGAACAGCATGAAAGTGTGTAAACATAGGCGCCAGGAGGGAAGAGAACGAGAAAGGAGTGTGTGTTAATGAAGGTAATCTAATAGCAGTGCCCATGCAGATAGAAACTGAGTCATTAAATTGGAGCTCCTGATGAGAGAGCACACACGGCCACGGGCCCTTTTGTTTACAGTGTGCCCAAACACACACTTATATACACTATTAGCCAGGTCTGTTTGCATCAACTAGTAAACAGAGTGAATAAAACACAGACCAGAGGTCTCTGTTTCTCCAAGGACAACACAGTTGCACCATGTAAACACTCAAAGCACAAGCCAGCTGTTTAAGAGTTGGAGTAAGTTGTTACTCAGTGTGAGAGTGTGGTAATCTAGGCTCAGCAGGTCCTGATAATGAGCAGTCATACTGTGTTGTTAGTCAGAAGGCATGGATCAAGAGGAATATCTTAATTCTTCACCCAAAAGTGATCCGATAATTAAAAGAGTGGCTGAGAATTCATGCCATGGGTACTGTGCTCCAGGCCTGGAGATACTACGGATTCTTCGTCTGGGTATGCAAGTGGTATGTCCCCTTGGCATGTAGGTGGCCCCTGCAGTGCCCCACAGCTTCTTTCCACACACTGGCACACAGATAAACCACAGAACCCACTTGAAATGATCCAAAGTCTTCAACAAGCTTATCTTAATGGGTATATTAACATGCTTAAAGAGTGGGGAAGAGTGAGTATGCAGGCCCTAAAGTTAAAAGCAAGCACAAAATGTTTGTAAAAACTGCCTTTGGCAAGTAAATAAAAGTTAAAATAAAAGTCCAAAAAAGAGGATTACTGTGATACCTTACTGTTGGATTAGGAATGCAACAAACAACTGCAGCTATTGCATGTGTTTCAAAAGCTTAGACTTTAAATAAATGTGCTTCTTAAACTCAAACACTCTCTATATACACACACACTTCCCAATTTAAGCAGGTATTGATCTTTTTGCTATTTCAGCTTCATGGATGGATGAAAAGACAGGAATGATGGAGAAAAAAACTGCTACTGTTACAGCCTGACATGTGAAAAGCCCCATACTGAAAAGATCCCAGAAACCATGAACTTCCCTTGTATTATTGTTGATATAAACCACACTGACTACTATCGAGTTATTGGATGGGAAAGAGAATCACCGAACCACCGCTGTAGGGCATGTCAATATTGAAGTGGTGAGAAATTTTCTGATTAAATAGAGAGGCAGATATATTTCTTGACAGGGAGGCTTAATATCGAACTCAGTCAGGGTTTGAGTGCTAGATAGAAAAAGTCATTCATTAATGAAAGATACAATCTATAGTCATTTAAAAAACAGCCAAAGAGAGTCAAAAGTGGGTTATGTACTTTTTATATTGACAGCTATCTAAATGAATGATGTCTTTGCAGATGTCCTGAAAATATCTCTCCTTAGACCAATTAATCCTTGTATGTATGTCACTTTTTCAATCCAGGTTTCCACAATATGTTCAACAGTTCTGCAAACATAAAGCAAGCTACCATTTCAAGAAAACAATCACAGATGCATAAGCTAAAAAGATAACAAATTATAATTGAGGCTACTAGTCATATAAACACACTCAGAGAGTTTAGTTTGGCCTCTCTGATTCTTTGTATTTCCTATTTGGAACACGGCTTTTGGGGTCACCACAGCCACTGGAACTAATGCGTAAGGCCATTAAACTGTCTTCATCTGCAGCCAGAGACACAAGGTTGGACAGATTGATGCCAAGTCATTGTGTTGTGTCCCCATTCACCCCCACACAGCAACGCCAGCAGAGCTGATGTCTTTAGGGTTCAATTCAAACTTCCTGTCAGCGCTAGACTCATAAAACCAAAGCCGTATGTGTTTCTGGCTTCCTTACTTGACCAATTAAAAAGCAGCCACAAAGAGGAGGTGATAAAATCGTGCTATTCTGGGATATGAGTTACGCTTCTGCATAGTGAAATATGTGCTTTTAATCAAAGGTGTCACTTTTTAAAAGCACATTTGTGGTGCAGCTATATTAATTCTTAAGTAAGATCTCAGCAACAACAAAAGAGTGCCGGAAAAATATTGCCAAGCTGTTTTGTCTCGCGGCAAGGATCCAGTAAAGAGCGTGAATGTGCTGGGACAGAAATCAGACTGAGACATCAGAGCGTGCTCAGTAGGAGATGCTGCATTTATCTCCCTCCTTATTGACAGCCTCTCGACAGCACACTGTTTACACAGAGGAGACAGGGAGTAACTGTGCGAGCGAGAGGGAGACGCAGACTTCTCTGAGTCACACCTCTCATACACACACGCGCAAACATGCTTCGCTTCTGATCTAAGGAGCGACGACAGTCCTGGAGACGCAAGACATCAAAAGAAGCTGTCGCGCATGGAGAGAAAACTCTAAATGACACGCTTTACGAGGAAAGTCGCAGAGCTTTTGAAATGCTGCCAATCAAATGCTTATACAGTATAGGACGTAACGGCTACAGATCCTTGCGTGTTAATCGAAAATACAAAAGAAATGTTGCGCTTACAAGTAATTTTCTCATTTTCCACCAAGGTTCATCTGGTTTAAAGGGCGTCATTACCGTGTGAGTCAAAGGCCGGAAGTCATTAAATGCATGTTTGGGGACAATCCGGGAAGAGCCAACAGCTGTTTGTGGCTGTTTAAAATGACTTCAAAAGGGGCCGAGCAAACACACGTCCTCCTCGAGCTACAAACGTAACATACAAACAACAAATACACAACTCGGAAAGGATCAGGCACCTATAAATGAAAAGTTGAAGTGTAACTCAATGCCTTTTCTTTCAAAACCCTTATCAGGTGTGAGGAGGTGAGAGGAGATAGCCAGCGGCCCTCGCCACATACCTGAGCTGGATTAAGTCCGAGGTGTGGGAAAAGAACGGGACAATGATAAATTCAGCTACACCGAACTAATCCAGACTCACTTTTTAGATGGTTTTGAGCCTGTTATAAAAACGGAATTGGTTTTGGTTTGACCAGATCTGCTCATGAAACAAAAGAAGAGCACAGTATTGACAACACAATTTAGATTGAACTACAGATCTAGTCACATAAAAGCTTTGCATGTCATTTCATCCCTCGTCTGTGCTGCCCTTGATTCAGTGGCAGATTTTGTCAGCGGTTATATTGGAGGACAGATCTCAGAGGCAATGATTACTGCCCCATAAAACAGAGCTTCTGTTGGCCAGCACTGCCAGCAATACTACTGACAGGGTTCCTACCCATCTTCCATTTTAAAATTCCATACTTTTCCAGACTCAAATTTCCAAACCTCTCAGTAGATTTTCGGACTAAGCATAAATGGTTAATAGAGCATTATTTTCAGCTTTATATTTGGTATATAGTACAGTCATCTGTAAATATTTTTATTTTATCAGGGTTTTTTTCATTTATTTTCTTGAAGTGACAACATACAGAGTCCCTAAAATTAAAAAAAAATAATAATAAAAAAAATACAGACTGTTCGCATGCTCATTGGAATTTTTTGTATGCTTATGCATTAAAATTTCTAGTTTTATATAACCTATTTCCTTTGTGCATCACTATGAATAAAACGAGAGCATGGATGCACATGAGTTAACAGAGATCTACTTGCTCACAATTTGGCTTTTCTTATTGTATGACTTCTAATATCAAGGCATAATGTCTAATTTAACACATCCTCTGTGGCGGCGCAGAAACCATGACACAAAATGGGCTGGTGACAAAATTTGCCAAGTTCAAGGGTCTATAAAAAATGACTGGTACTGTAAAAAGTGTTTAAAATTTGGCTTTCATTAGAGCAGTTTGCAATATTTCAAGGCCTTAGGTCTCTTTAACACATTCTTTGTGGCGGCCAAGAAACCACACTGCGAAATGGGCTGATGGCACAATAGGTGGCTCAGTGTGCATTGTGAAGTTTAATGGTGTCTCATGTGCACATAAAAGTCAGTATATTTTTTATTTTGCGAAGGTCCTTGAGGCTATGTAATACGGTGCTAAGAATATTGTGAGAAGAAACCCAAAATGCTTATAACCTGCATTTTGCATAATCAAAAAGTGCATATTTGACAATCACTAAAGAATCACTGAACAGCTGCCATGAAATCTCACTTCTTGTACAATAAATTTATTTTCATTCAATTCTTAATTTTCTATTTAAAAAAAAACTAAATAGGGGGAAAAGTCTGGAAACACAAATATTTTTCCATACTTTTCCAGACCTGGAAAATACTTAAATCAAATTCCATACTTTTCCAAACATCGTAGGAACCCTGTACTGATCTAAGCACGATTCAATTCAAGCTATGCAAGATTGTGGCTCTACAGAGCCAGGGGTCCTGAAGGTAGACTAGGGGGTCCAAAAGAACACATATAAAAATACAGAGCTTACATTCTCATGGCATTTTTAACACTTAGCTAATTTCTACATTTCTAACTAATGACCTCTCCTTCGTTCCTGAGTCTGAATGAGGGGTCTTTGGGACTGTAAGGGTTAAAACGCCTAATACAGAGGATAAAGTGTTTGCAATAGATAAAAGAGTTAAATAATGAAGATATCCTTGTGTAGTTTATCTATATTACACTCTCTCTAAAAGAGAATCGTAAAATTCAAGGGCTGATCTGTCCTAAAATGAGTGTATTCACTGTAAACTGGGTCAGCTGGTCTGATTCGGCCATATGTTTATGTACAAACACTGTGTATTAATGATACATCTATAAATAATCTGTTTATATTAAAAGCATGAAGTTATACATGCCTTTTAAGGACACATGACATGATGTGTAATTCAATCAAAAATGAAGGGGTTTGACTTTACTATAACTTAAGATCAAGAACATTTCAACCAAAATATATTGACTGTTTGAATATTAAAAACAAATACTGTTAAGGAAAACAAAACTGTTTTGCTGCTGTGTATGAGTTCTGTATCTATATAAATTATGTGCATTATCACCGTACAACCTAAACAATAACACCTCCATCCATAAAACAGTATGAATGACAACTATTCCACAATGTTTTGCGATTATAATCCTCATATGGCCATCTGTCGTGGTGTATTTTCTCCAGCTTACCTTGAGACAAGCAGATGATGGCAAACACGAGCAGCGCATCTAAAGTCCTGCGAAACTCCATCACCCTCAGATATAAAGTCCACTTCAGTCGCCTTTATCCGGACAAACAGTCCTTAAAACCGCCCCAAAAGCGCTACAATCCGGTTGAAGTGCAAAGAGACGCGATTGAACAGGCGGTCACATTGAAGAACTTTACAAACTAGACACAAAACACACAAAAACTGGGTAAAATAATCTGAGCATCACAAATACTCCATATTCCCGTGCGCTTCATGTGTGCTCGCGCTGTGCGTTGAGCTCGAGCGCTGATCGGTACAGATAAAGAGTCAATGTAACGGACAGATAAGATGTGATGCTCACAGTCCGTCCCAGACGCGCTTACTTCCTCCAAGATTCATTTCACGGGCAAAACATATTTATTTTCTCGCTTTCCTTGAGTGTGGAAAAAGTATCCGTTCTTTAATAGCCCATTCAGTCAGATTTCCATCTCCAGCGCTGCCCCGCACTCTTGCCTTCGCTGTGAATGAACGGATTTACTACTCTCGCGTCTGCGGGCGACTGTCTCGTGGCTCAAGCACACCCCCCAGACTACATCCAGCAGTTACCCACACTGGGGTAACAGCGCTCTTAAAGGGCCAGGCGCTTGATTTCGCACAACCTGCAGATATCGCTGTAAATTAAATTAATTAAATTCTGGAGCAGTTGTTAGAGATAGTTCACCCAGTAATTAAAAATCTGTCATTATTTACTCAACTTCGTATTGTTTCAAAGCCGTATGATTTTCTTTTTCGCGTCACGCTCAAAAGAAGATATTCAGAACTGAGAGCCTCAGTCACCACCGACTTTCATTGTATTATTCTATACAATAAAAGTTAACGGACACTGGGGCTGTCATTCTGCCTAACTTCTCCTTTTGTGTTGAGAGTGAATAAAGGATACAAATTTTCATTTGTAGGTGAGCAATCCCCTTTAAAAACATGACAGTTTTAGTTCATCACGTTTTCTGAGAATATGTCCAAAAACAGCATTTTAGCTCATTTAAAGGAATAGTTCACTCAAAATGGGAAATCTGTCACATCCTTCCATGTGGAACACAAAAAGATGCAAATCTTTTGAAGTATGTTTACTCTGCTCTCTTTCATATAATGGAAATAAATGGAGACAGGGTTGCGGAACTCCAAAACTGGCAAAACAAAACCTCCATAAAAGTATTATAAAAGCAGTCCATTTGTGCATTATATCACAAATCTTCAAAAACGTGATAAAAACGTAAAAATAATTAAATAAACAAACTGTAAAATGTAATTTTTTCACTAAAAATCTACCATCTTTGCTATACTAACAAAGACATATGAGTACTTTTTTCTTCTTCTTCTTTTTTTAATGGATTTGTTATAGATTTGGACTTCAGGATCATTTTTCATAATCCTTTTATGGTGCATTTTTTGGAAACTGGCAACCTTTCATACCCAATTCACTGTCATTGTATGAAAAAGTGTTGCCAGAACATTTTACAGAATTACTGCTTTTGTGTTCCACAGAACAAAGAAAGACATACAGGTTTTTAATGTGTATGGGTGAGTAAATGATGACAGGATTTTCATTTCTGAATCATCTACTCCTTTAAGAGCAACTACAGCGCTATATATGGGCCTGAGTTTAATCATCATTAAAATGAAGAGCCCTGTAGGTCAAGGTGCAAGAAAACAGTGCAATTCATTTCACTATTACCTTTAAATTCTGTTCCGTCTCCAAAAACGCAGCATCAATCAGCCCCTGAAGACTCCGGACTCTAAGCAAATCATCAATCACAGAAATGCCATTGTTTCATGGGAATGACTAGATCAGAAGTGAAAAGCAATATCAGAGGTATATCAGTGTGGTATGAGGTTCAGACAATGAGACACGACACAGAAGACCCTCTGTCTGCGGCAGGTAATAATGGCGGATGATAATGGTGGATTCAGCCCTGGCAAATAACAGCAATGAATCACTAAAGAGGGAAAAGAGGGGCTGTTTTGTATTCACTGCATTTCACTCTTTCCATCCCAGCCATTTTCTCCACTACAATGAGACTGTATTTGTTAGAAATTAACCTAAAAATTGCATTTCATGTTGATTTCAAGACTGAAAGCTCAACATGCAAGTTAGGTGTTGTATTTATCTTAATTTTCCTAACGTAAAATATTCTCTTCCATTATGTTCACAGTGGAGGACAGTCGGCGCCTGGAATACGCAGGGAGCTTCTGGAGCAACTACCCTTGATATTGTCCTCATGTATGATGCATGAGCAAGTTTAACTTAATTGCAAAAACTGATTAATTGAGCTTCAGCGTGTAATTGAATACAACATGATTCCGTTTTCCCCTAAATACATTTCATCTCTCTTATGACTGATGCAGCATGCTCCAGCTACCATAAAACATCAGCTGGATGCGTCAGGACGAGCACGCAGTCTGTGAATTTAGCTGAATAATCACATTAGCGTGAGAGTTATGGCGACATCGCATCATCACGTCTAAATGATGCCATTAAGCAACAGTCGCAGGAGTACACCAAGAGTGGGAGTTCGGGAACATCGCTGCAGATGACAGATTATCATTGAATTTATAAAAGCTAACAATGAGCTGCTCAGTCTTTCTCACATTGAGGGGGAAACACTCTGCTGTTGTGTTATTTAACATCTGCTTTATTCGTCTGAGAACTATAAAATATTTGCGGTGAGTTTTATGTAATAAACACAAGAGTGCTAAATCAGATTCTTTCTTTTGTTTGTTAAACGATCTGCTTTTTTCCTTCAAAGAAGATAAATGACAGTGAAAGCATGCCTGAAGCAATCCCTTCACATGAGACATTCACTAATTTACACGCCCAATTGAAAGACACCACTATCTACAGCCAATCCAGAGGCTTTATCAATAGAAATTAACTTAACCTTTAAAATAAGGTGGCGGCAAAACTGACTTCAAATTTCTAAATTAACCTATGCAGAGATTAAAAAAAAAAATGCACCTTGGTGGCAACGTATCAGACATCATATCAGTGTTGAGCAATCAGCACTGACAGCAGAAAACGTTCTGAAAACACTATAGCCCTATAAGTAATTAGCCCATCCACCAAACAGCCGCTTGAGTCTGTGCCAGCAAAACGTGATTTATTACACTGATCAGCCGCACCATGAACACCTGACAACTCACACTGAACAAGGGCCAAGCCATCTGACACTGTGAATTTAAAGCTCAGCACATCCCAAAGAACAAATGAACACACAAATGTGACATATTCAAGTGTTTAAAGGAATATTCAGAGTTCAGTGGAAGTTAAGCTTAATCTATAGGACTTGTACAGATGTAAAAGAAAAAAAAAAAATCTGGGCTACAGCAAGGTACTTACAATGGAAATGATTGGTGCCACTGTGTAAATATTATAATACTGACTATTTCAATAGTATAGCCATAAAATGTAACAAATAAATAAACTAACAAACAAATAAAATACGAGCAATAACATCTTTTTGTCTGAACAAAATTGCTTACTAATCTGTTTGGTGTGAAGATACAGGTGCATCTCAATAAATTAGAATGTCGTGGAAAAGTTCATTTATTTCAGTAATTCAACTCAAATTGCGAAACTCGTGTATTAAATAAATTCAATGCACACAGACTGAAGTAGTTTAAGTCTTTAGTTCTTTTAATTGTGATGATTTTGGCTCACATTTAACAAAAACCCACCAATTCACTCTCAATAAATCTCAATAAATTAGAATATGGTGACATGCCAATCAGCTAATCAAAAGGGTTTTTCCCCCCCAATAATTAAACATTGCGTCTTCAGAGTTGGTATTTTGGCTTTACACTGAGTGCATAATTATTAGGCACGTTGATATTCTGATGATATTGTTTTTTTTCAAGCACATTTTACCAATTCCAAACCACATCAATCTTAATAACTTTTATTAATTTTGTATTTAATCATTTATAAGTGATATATAATTGTCCATGAAGGCTGGAAGTGAAAAACTCCTTATATTCAGGTGTGCAGAATTATTAGGCATGTTTTCTTTTACAGATAAAATGAGACTGAGATGTCAAAAATGATCTTGAAGGACCAGCACCACATCCTCTTTCACCACTGTTTGAAGAATTTATCTTCCAGAATCTAGCAGTAAGTTTTAGGTGCTAATTTTTAGTCAATCCTGCAAGATGGACTTTTCAGGATAGGAGATGGAATAAAAATGAGCTCCTAAAACTTATTGCCAGATTCTGAAAGATAAATTCTTCAAACAGTGGTACAAGAGGATGTTGTGCTGGTCTTTCAAGAGTCACTCTCAACTTATCTGTCCATAAAGCCTATAAAAACTAAGTCTTTGTGTATTTCACAGCACTTCAGCATGTTATTCTTATTAAGTGAGGGTCATTTTTTAGGATTTTTTTACCCAAGCAAAGTCTCTGACACCTTGTAATTCTGGAGACTCCAGGAAGGTTGCAGTTCTGGAAAATGATGGCGCTGGAGACTAAATGTTTCCTGATGGTTTTACTCCTAATTCCTCACATTAATTCTTAATTATTTTGCAGTTAACATGTGTCTTCTTCTCCACCTGTTTTTTTCTGACCCCGCTGTCCAATGGTCATGTCTTAATTATGCAATTTCTGTATTGCATTAGTTTTGAATATTTCCATTGGGGATTTAATAATTTTTTAGTTAAACCTCTTTTTTGGCTCATTTTGTTAGTAAAAGAAAACATGCCTAATAATTCTGCACACCTGAATATAAAGAGTTTATTTTTACTTCTAGACTTCATGGACAATTATCTATCAATTATAAATGATTAAATACAAAATTAATAGTAGTTATTAAGGTTGATGTGGTTTGGAATTGGTCAAATGTGCTTGGAAAAAAATATAATCAGAATATCAATGTGCCTAATAATTATGCACACGGTGTATATGATCAGACACTTGCATTTAATTTCTGAAAATAATACTCAAATGGAGTTAACAAGGTTTTTGACGACCGAATGACAGAGATCTGTGTTTTGTCCTTTATTATCATTAGAACGGACGCATCTGAGGCAGTAAATAAATAGCATCACGGTTTTTCATCAGTTTGCAGGTTTAAAGTTTATTGTAGCTATATGGGCACTTGGTTTCTCTTATTGTTTAATACATTTGGCCAAAATCTCACGATATAAAACACGAACCGCTATGCACAGAGTATTTGAATCATACAAAAGTGTATTGGCTACAGCTAGACAGCAAATGCTAGACTCTTCTCTGCTCTTTAAACACACAAAAACATTAGCTTTTATAGACATTGTTTCTTGAGTAAAGGAAACGCTGCTCTTACTCAAACATCAGTTCTTTATTTACCCTTGCATTGTGAAGAAGTAAACGTTTGTCTTCAAACAGAGCGTTGTGGCACTTTATTCTGAATGGAGGCGGGGTGGAGTTATGAGGTTTGACTGATAATTTCAGGATCCAATGGCATTATGAGGTTTAGTTACAAGCTCTTTTGAATGCTTTTCATTGGTTAAATATTTGTACAACCCACAAACAGACATAACGATGACCAGTAGCACTGATTTAAAATAATAATAACGATTATTTTGCCACTAGTGTGCCGCGGCACAGTGGTTGGGAAACACTGCACTAGGCTACACAATCATGGGGAAGACTGCTGATCTGACAGTTGTCCAGAAGACAATCATTGACACCCTTCACAAGGAGGGTAAGCCACAAACATTCTTTGCCAAAGAAGCTGGCTGTTCACAGAGTGCTGTATCCAAGCATGTTAACAGAAAGTTGAGCGGAAGGAAAAAGTGTGCAAGAAAAAGATGCACAACCAACCGAGAGAACCGCAGCCTTATGAGGATTGTCAAGCAAAATCGATTCAAGTATTTGGGTGAACTTCACAAGGAATGGACTGAGGCTGGGGTCAAGGCATCAAGAGCCACCATACACAGACGTGTCAAGGAATTTGGCTACAGTTGTCGTATTCCTCTTGTTAAGCCACTCCTGAACCACAGACAACGTCAGAGGCATCTTACCTGGGCTAAGGAGAAGAAGAACTGGACTGTTGCCCAGTGGTCCAAAGTCTTCTTTTCAGATGAGAGCAAGTTTTGTATTTCATTTGGAAACCAAGGTCCTAGAGTCTGGAGGAAGGGTGGAGAAGCTCATAGCCCAAGTTGCTTGAAGTCCAGTGTTAAGTTTCCACAGTCTGTGATGATTTGGGGTGCAGTGTCATCTGCTGGTGTTGGTCCATTGTGTTTTTTGAAAACCAAAGTCACTGCTCCCGTTTACCAAGAAATTTTGGAGCACTTCATGCTTCCTTCTGCTGACCAGCTTTTTAAAGATGCTGATGTCATTTTCCAGCAGGATTTGGCACCTGCCCACACTGCCAAAAGCACCAAAAGTTGGTTAAATGACCATGGTGTTAGTGTGCTTGACTGGCCAGCAAACTCACCAGACCTGAACCCCATAGAGAATCTATGGGGTATTGTCAAGAGGAAAATGAGAAACAAGAGACCAAAAAATGCAGATGAGCTGAAGGCCACTGTCAAAGAAACCTGGGCTTCCATACCACCTCAGCAGTGCCACAAACTGATCACCTCCATGCAACGCCGAATTGAGGCAGTAATTAAAGCAAAAGGAGCCCCTACCAAGTATTGAGTACATATACAGTAAATGAACATACTTTCCAGAAGGCCAACAATTCACTAAAAATGTTTTTTTTTATTGGTCTTATGAAGTATTCTAATTAGTTGAGATAGTGAATTGGTGGGTTTTTGTTAAATGTGAGCCAAAATCATCACAATTAAAAGAACCGAAGACTTAAACTACTCCAGTCTGTGTGCACTGAATTTATTTAATACACGAGTTTCACAATTTGAGTTGAATTACTGAAATAAATGAACTTTTCCACGACATTCTAATTTATTGAGATGCACCTGTATATCCAATTTTATAACTTTATTGCCATGACATTGTAACACTGTAAACTAGGGGTGACCCCGAATTGATGCTTCGATAGGAGGAGCCTGATTCGATTACCAATCTCACAGTCGAATATTTGCAGGGTGTTATGATCGTGCCATTTTGGCTATATGGGGGTGCTCAAATGTCTGATTTCACATAGAACTACCGCTTTTCTCCCAATAAGTTAATATACAGCCTATTGAGATAATGCTGTAAATAAGAATCTGAAAACAAAGAAGCTTTAAATAAATATTTTAACGTGCGTGAATAAATCCAACCACCCCTATAGATTTAAGTTTCACTTTCCATAATCCGTGACCGACAGAGGAGCATCCTGGCGGCAGGGATTTAAATCTTTAACAAGACTCATATTGACACAGGCAGAGTGAAAGACTTTTTCGATTAGGTAGGGTACAACTGATTTCAAAACATTTCACCCGGTTTATATATATCGTGTATATATTATTTATCTCGTATAAAATGCATTTGGTTGAGTTGCGCTGCAGTAAAGCGCTTCATTGTAGTAGCCTACTAAGGTGATTAGGCTATCTCTTCAGCGCGCAGAGCGAGGAGCACAAACAACAATGCAGAATATTAATAACTATGACTGGGACTGTCATATACGTAACATTATAATGAGAACACTATTATAATAAAATGCTGTGAATTTTTAGAGTTTAGTTGCCGTGTTTCTGCACGTTGTTGCGTGAAGAACGCGTCCACAAAAGGAGTTCATTCAGAGCCGCGCAGACACATTCACTTCTGCATTCGGAGCATTTTGTGCAGATAGCCTATAAGTCGTAATGATAACGTTATGTTGTATAAATAACAAAGCGTATTCTATATGCGATAAATGATGA
This sequence comes from Spinibarbus caldwelli, assembly GCA_039654775.1. NCBI lineage: Eukaryota > Metazoa > Chordata > Actinopteri > Cypriniformes > Cyprinidae > Spinibarbus > Spinibarbus caldwelli. The sequence goes on along the minus strand of CM077267.1, from coordinate 10,687,989 downwards.
GTTGATTAAAAACCTGCTATCAAATGCTTCATTCTACTGGTCATCTTCAGCACACGCAGCTCAAAACAGAAATGCAGAACATGAATAACTACTGTCATATACATAATGTTATAATGAGAGCACTATTGTAAAAAATGTTGTGAATTCTTAGGGTTTCACTGACGTTTAATGTTAACTATCTTTTAATCAAAACATAAAACATTATTTTTTTTCTATCTGTGAGGCGTCCGTTACACATTTTCCCTATGTGTTAACGTCAGTATTTATGACTGTTGAATTTCTGACTTGACTCTTGGTAATGTAATTTGCCCCACCCCCAAATTTATGATTCGACTATCAGTCGACTATCGGCAAGATTCGAAAATTCCGATTCGACTATGAAAATCCTTACAGTAGGGACACCCCTACTGTAAACCCTAAACAATTTTTTTAAAATTTTGATTTGAACAAGATGAAACAAGATATTTTGGTTTGAACAAGATAAATAGTCATGGCCAAAAATATCGGCACCCTTGGTAAATATGATCAAAGAAGGCTGTGAAAATTCCCAAATTCCCTTAATCATCCATCACAATGAGAAAAACCAAAGAATATATTTCTGATGTGCAGCAAAAGATAATTGAGCTTCACAAATTAGTGAAGTGGCTTTAAGAAAAGAGCTAGAGCAGTGGAAATTCCCATTTCTACCATCAGGGCAATAATTAAGATTTTTCAATCAACATAAAATGTTACAAAACTGCCTGGAAGAGGACGTGTGTCTACATCATCCTAATGCATGGTGAGAAGGAGAGTTTGAGTGGCTAAAGACTCTCCAAGGACCACAGCTGGAGGATTGCAGAAAACAGTGGAGTCTCAGGGTCAGAAAACCTTAAAAAAAAAATAGTCAAACAGCACCTACATCACCACATGTTGTTTGGGAGGGTTTCAAGAAAAATTCTCCTAGCTCATCCAAAAACAAACTCCAGCATATTCAGTTATCAGACACGACTGGAACTTCAAATGGGACTGGCTTCTATGGTCAGATGAAACTAAAAAATGAGCTTTTTAGCAGCAAACACTCAAGATGGGTTTAGTGAACACAGGGATAAAAAGTTCCCCATGTGTACAATGAAATATACTGCTGTGTTTTTGATGTTGTGGGCCTATATTTCTGCTGGAGGTCCTGGACATCTTGTTTAGACACATGACATCATGGATTCTATCAAATACCAACAGATAAAAAATCAATAAGTGACTGACTCTGTTAGAAATCTTATAATGGGCCATGTTTGGATCTTCCAACCGTACAATAATCCAAACACAAACCTCAAAAACAACACAAAAATGGGTCACTGAGCACAAAACCAAGCTTCTGCCATGGCCAATCCAGTCCTCTGACCTGAACCCTATAGAAAATGAGTGGGGTGAACTGAGGAGAAGAAGCACCAACATGGAGCTGGGAATCTAAAGGGTCTGGAGTGATTCTGGATGAAGGAATGGTCTCTGATCTCTTGTCAGGTGTTCTCTAACCTCATCAGGCATTATAGGAGAAAATTTAGAGCTGTTAAACTGGCAAATGGAGGTTTCAAAAAGTATTGAATAAAAGGGAATAATTGTGGCCAATGTGTATTAGAGAAAAACATTTATTTCATAATGATACTTCCCCCCATTTTAAATTCTTATTATCCAATGAAAGGTTAGATTTTTGTGAATTTTTTAAATAAAAGATCAAAAGGATTAAAAATGCAGATTAATTTTCACAGCTTTCTTTGATCATATTTACCAAGGGTGCCGATATTTTTGGCCATGACTGTACATACATACATACATACATACATACATACATACATGCACACATACGTACATACATACAGCCTTGGCCAGACTTATTGACACCCTTGGTAAATATGAAAGCCTGTGAAAGTAAATCTACACTGTCAATCCTTTTTATATTTTATTCAAAAAATTCAAACTGAAGTAAAACAATTGAAAATGGGGGAAAATCATAACATAAAGGTTTTTTTTTTTCCCAAATACACGTTGGCCACAATTATATGTGACCCTGGACCACAAAAGCAGTCATAAGTGTCAATTTTTCGAAATTGAGATTTATACATCATCTTAAAGCTGAATAAATAAGCTTTCCATTGATGTGTGGTTTGTTAGGATAGGACAATATTTGGCCGAGATACAACTATTTGAAAATCTGGAATCTGAGGGTGCAAAAAAATCTAAATACTGAGAAAATTGCCTTTAAGTTTGTCCAAATGAAGTTCTTAGCAATGCATATTACTAATCAAAAATTAAGTTTTGATATATTTATGGTAGGTAATTTACAAAATATTTTCATAGAACATGATCTTTACTTAATATCCTAATGATTTTTGGCATAAAAGAAAAATCTATAATTTTGACCCATACAATGTATTTTTGGGTATTGCTACAAATATATCCCAGCGACTTAAGACTGGTTTTGTGGTCTAGGGTCACATATACATATTATATATATTATATTATATAACAGAAATGTAGGAATTATTTTATAAAACCACTAACATTGCAAAATATAAATATTACAATATATACAGTACATTATATATTATAAAATGTTGCTTTTGTTATTTAAAAAAATGACGAGTCTTAAATTTCTGGTTTTAAACTCACAAAATACTTCTATTGTAAGTGCTTTTTTAAATAAAATGAGGGACAAGTCTACTTATTACTCTTATTGTTATTATTAACATTACCATAAATGTTATCGATTGAGCTTAACTTCTTAAAATTTGGTATTAAACCCAGAATATTAATTTAAAGAAAACCAAGACAGACAATGACAAAATAAAAAGAGATTTTTGGAATGGCACAACAACAAAAATGCACTACATCACATCCTGGCGACATTCACAAAGACCTAAATCACATATTGACATGCTTTGTACATGTGTCCAGCATCTGTTCCTGCCAAAATCCCAACAGCAAGATATCGACTGCCCATTATGCCACGATCGCCATGGAGACTGACAGAACGCTGAGACCAAATGACATTTAATGCGAAAAGCAATACACAGAGTCCTTATGTAACAGAAAAGAATCTGACTCCCCCACACGCCCAAAGCAGTGTTGCATATGACAGTTGAGGGAAGGATGCTAAAGGACAGATGAAATGAAAAGAAAGTGCACAAAGGCTTAAAAAGAAACAAAAGACCTGTGTTTATTTGCTGCTCTTTGATTGAGACCAATTTGCTTGATTATACACAATGGTCTAAGCATCAAATAAAGCACAATCAGCTATGTTCTGTTCAACTGAAACCTGTTAATTCTAGCACTAGCCCTTTAAGATGCACCGATCTTATTATAGATTAATTGATTAAGAGGGTGCGGCTGGAAAATGACAATATATCTCCTCATTGATCTGCTTTTGAATGAGATTGGCTGCTACTAATCATCCCATGGGACACGGGTGCACATTTAGACACCCAATTTCCTGTTGCTCTTCAATGCATTAATATTCCACTTTCCCTACCTTTGCTTGCCTGTCTGTCACTCTCTCTCTCCCTCTTTCTGTCTATCTCGCTCTCTCTCTGTCTTTGTCATTGAGCCCCTCTGTTTGAGGCCTCCTTAATTGTAGCTCTGTGAAGCGAGAAGGTCCCTCTGTTCTCCTCCACCATCCTGAAAGGGGCTGAAATTGGTGTGTATCAGACAACCGAGCCCCTTCTGTTAGCATCATATGCGTGGCACAACACCGCAGATGCGGGTGGAAGTCTGACATTAACCCCTTATGTGTCAGCAGGTCCGGTTTTCAAAGGAGACGACTGGTTTCAACAGCTAATTATGTAATACGGCTACATTCTTGGCACAGGAACTATGTAAGGTCGACTCGCACGCACAAGCCTCTCAAAGATGGCTGCTAATTGGATCGCTTTGAGAATATGCTAGTTTTTTTAGTTAGTTTTTTTGAGCTTATCTCTTTTAAGGTGCAGTCAAATTTGCAAATTCCAGCTACAATGGTGTAGCGATGTGGTACACGCAAGTCACTTTCAAATCAAGCAGCATTCTGTTGGTCCATGTGGTGAAATTGAGATTTATACATCATCTTAAAGCTGAATAAATAAGCTTTCCATTGATGTGTGGTTTGTTAGGATAGGACAATATTTGGCCGAGATACAACTATTTGAAAATCTGGAATCTGAGGGTGCAAAAAAATCTAAATACTGAGAAAATTGCCTTTAAGTTTGTCCAAATGAAGTTCTTAGCAATGCATATTACTAATCAAAAATTAAGTTTTGATATATTTATGGTAGGTAATTTACAAAATATTTTCATAGAACATGATCTTTACTTAATATCCTAATGATTTTTGGCATAAAAGAAAAATCTATAATTTTGACCCATACAATGTATTTTTGGGTATTGCTACAAATATATCCCAGCGACTTAAGACTGGTTTTGTGGTCTAGGGTCACATATACATATTATATATATTATATTATATAACAGAAATGTAGGAATTATTTTATAAAACCACTAACATTGCAAAATATAAATATTACAATATATACAGTACATTATATATTATAAAATGTTGCTTTTGTTATTTAAAAAAATGACGAGTCTTAAATTTCTGGTTTTAAACTCACAAAATACTTCTATTGTAAGTGCTTTTTTAAATAAAATGAGGGACAAGTCTACTTATTACTCTTATTGTTATTATTAACATTACCATAAATGTTATCGATTGAGCTTAACTTCTTAAAATTTGGTATTAAACCCAGAATATTAATTTAAAGAAAACCAAGACAGACAATGACAAAATAAAAAGAGATTTTTGGAATGGCACAACAACAAAAATGCACTACATCACATCCTGGCGACATTCACAAAGACCTAAATCACATATTGACATGCTTTGTACATGTGTCCAGCATCTGTTCCTGCCAAAATCCCAACAGCAAGATATCGACTGCCCATTATGCCACGATCGCCATGGAGACTGACAGAACGCTGAGACCAAATGACATTTAATGCGAAAAGCAATACACAGAGTCCTTATGTAACAGAAAAGAATCTGACTCCCCCACACGCCCAAAGCAGTGTTGCATATGACAGTTGAGGGAAGGATGCTAAAGGACAGATGAAATGAAAAGAAAGTGCACAAAGGCTTAAAAAGAAACAAAAGACCTGTGTTTATTTGCTGCTCTTTGATTGAGACCAATTTGCTTGATTATACACAATGGTCTAAGCATCAAATAAAGCACAATCAGCTATGTTCTGTTCAACTGAAACCTGTTAATTCTAGCACTAGCCCTTTAAGATGCACCGATCTTATTATAGATTAATTGATTAAGAGGGTGCGGCTGGAAAATGACAATATATCTCCTCATTGATCTGCTTTTGAATGAGATTGGCTGCTACTAATCATCCCATGGGACACGGGTGCACATTTAGACACCCAATTTCCTGTTGCTCTTCAATGCATTAATATTCCACTTTCCCTACCTTTGCTTGCCTGTCTGTCACTCTCTCTCTCCCTCTTTCTGTCTATCTCGCTCTCTCTCTGTCTTTGTCATTGAGCCCCTCTGTTTGAGGCCTCCTTAATTGTAGCTCTGTGAAGCGAGAAGGTCCCTCTGTTCTCCTCCACCATCCTGAAAGGGGCTGAAATTGGTGTGTATCAGACAACCGAGCCCCTTCTGTTAGCATCATATGCGTGGCACAACACCGCAGATGCGGGTGGAAGTCTGACATTAACCCCTTATGTGTCAGCAGGTCCGGTTTTCAAAGGAGACGACTGGTTTCAACAGCTAATTATGTAATACGGCTACATTCTTGGCACAGGAACTATGTAAGGTCGACTCGCACGCACAAGCCTCTCAAAGATGGCTGCTAATTGGATCGCTTTGAGAATATGCTAGTTTTTTTAGTTAGTTTTTTTGAGCTTATCTCTTTTAAGGTGCAGTCAAATTTGCAAATTCCAGCTACAATGGTGTAGCGATGTGGTACACGCAAGTCACTTTCAAATCAAGCAGCATTCTGTTGGTCCATGTGGTGATTCTGTGTGATCCACTTGAAACAGCTGCAAAATTTGAAATGTTTTGCCCTCATGAGAAACTCTCAATCAATTGGATTCCTATTGGAATGACTGGACTCTGTCAGCAAAAATTATCTGAGCAAAGGTATATTGCGTAGATTCCTATTGAAACAACTGGATTTTGCCAGGCGAAAATCTGGCGAACATTGGTAAATGGGAACGCACCTTCAGTATTTCAACCGCAATGCTGCAAGAGAATATCGCATGACTTTGCACACTGGAACTTTCCGGATCGCTCGTAAACTGCCTGAAAGTGAATAAATACATTTTTCGGTTTCTAAACTTATTTCATTAAATACATTGAGATTGTGATGAGCTGCATTTGAATTCGTTGCAAAATCTGTGAGGGCAAATCTTTCGCCCTCACACGAAATTCCCAATCGTGCAAATTACTAATGAAATGACTGGTAAATGTGACCGCACCTTTAGCATTTCAATCAAAAACTGTCTAAACTGATTTCTAAACTTTTTTCAGTCATACGTTGAGATTGTGCTGAGCTGCTCTGTTGTACTTGAACCCATTGCGAAATCTGTGTGGGGAAATCTTTCGCCCTCAAGCAAAATTCCTAATCACAAATCAAATTACTGGATTTCACCAGCAAAAATCCTCCAAACATTGATAAATGTGGCCGCACCTTTAGTAATTGTTGACTAGCTACTTCTTTGTACACTCTGGAGGAAGACCTGTGCAGCTACTAATTTAGTCTAGAGATGTACTAGCAGCTCGCTAATGATATGTGCTGCGTCCTCTTTTTCCCTTCAACTTGTGCTGGAAAATTGGAGCTCCCATCATTTCGTTTCCCTGGAGATGAAATGACTCTTCCAATTCCCACAGTCTGTAGCTGGATTCAGGAGGGAGGTGACAGTAATTACAGTCCTCAATGGCTAGTAGCACTAGGGAAATATGCTCTGACACACAGTCTTTGGCTATAGCCTAGTCCGGAGAACCCTGGTTTGACACTAGCTATCTCATCAGAGTGCCCATTTCTTTCTTTGCGTAACACATTAAGTCAAAACGAGCTGTTTGCCTGCCTACATGCATGTGTTTAAGTGGACTCACAATATGCTTGTTTATATCTCTGAGAATACTCATTACAGGCAATTCCATGCTGTTTGCACCGGATAACGACGTACAATAGACAAACGGCATCTCCATCACGGATGGGCTACAGAAACGCTTTTAAATATGCAAAGGGTAACTCATTTGACAGCATTGCATATTGACTAAAATGCAAATTACTGTATCACAACATGGCTTCTGCTCTCAGTTTCGGTGTGGGAGGTGAGAGAGAGACAGTGAGGAATCAATGTTATCAACTCCTAGCTTATTGCACTTATGCAGGTGGGGATTAGTAGCTGATCTGGAGATGAGAACTCATATTCAACGCCATGCTGACTCTGATTACATGTCAGTGAGATTCAAATTTATAATATGCAATTAACAATTTATTTTTATTTATTTATTTTATTTTATTTTTTACAGTAAATTAAAAGTTAATGTGCTATGTATGGTTAACACAACAACTGATAGCTAATGCAGCTTTAGATCGTTTACTATGAAACCCTGCAATGTTATTTAAATTCCAATATTACTGAAATTACAATTATGAATGCATAATATATTGTCACCATGTTGGTATTAGCCGATATTAGTAATTCTTTAGATCAGTTAGGCCAGTATTGGAAGAGGATAAAACTTGTTTTAAAGATAGATCACACTAAACTGTTTTATTTATTCTTAAAACAATGAGCAAATTGCTAAAGATATTATTTTGATGATTGTATTATATATTTGCGTTATATTTTATATAGTTAAAATGTCTTTATCAATAAATCACACACACACACACACACACACACACACACACACACACACATAATATAGAGTATTGCTGGCATGGGTATTAATCAATATTTTTAGCATTTTTTAAACTGATTAGGCCAATATTGATAGTCGATATATATAACATCATTTAAAAAAATGTTTTATAATATACTGTTAAATTTATTTACTTTGTCAATCATTCATTGGTTGTTACTTATAATTATATATATGTACATATATATATATATATATATATATATATATATATATACAGGTGCATCTCAATAAATTAGAATATCGTGGAAAAGTTCATTTATTTCAGTAATTCAACTCAAATTGTGAAACTCGTGTATTAAATAAATTCAGTGCACACAGACTGAAGTAGTTTAAGTCGTTGGTTCTTTTAATTGTGATGATTTTGGCTCACATTTAACAAACACCCACCAATTCACTATCTCAACAAATTAGAATACTTCATAAGACCAATTAAAAAAAAAAAAAAAAAACATTTTTAGTGAATTGTTGGCCTTCTGGAAAGTATGTTCATTTACTGTATATGTACTCAATACTTGGTAGGGGCTCCTTTTGCTTTAATTACTGCCTCAGTTCGGCGTGGCATGGAGGTGATCAGTTTGTGGCACTGCTGAGGTGGTATGGAAGCCCAGGTTTCTTTAACAGTGGCCTTCAGCTCATCTGCATTTTTTGGTCTCTTGTTTCTCATTTTTCTCTTGACAATACCCCATAGATTCTCTATGGGGTTCAGGTCTGGTGAGTTTGCTGGCCAGTCAAGCACACCAACACCATGGTCATTTAACCAACTTTTGGTCCTTTTGGCAGTGTGGACAGGTGCCAAATCCTGCTGGAAAATGACATCAGCATCTTTAAAAAGCTGGTCAGCAGAAGGAAGCATGAAGTGCTCCAAAATTTCTTGGTAAACGGGTGCAGTGACTTTGGTTTTCAAAAAAACACAATGGACCAACACCAGCAGATGACATTGCACCCCAAATCATCACAGACTGTGGAAACTTAACACTGGACTTCAAGCAACTTGGGCTATGAGTTTCTCCACCCTTCCTCCAGACTCTAGGACCTTGGTTTCCAAATGAAATACAAAACTTGCTCTCATCTGAAAAGAGGACTTTGGACCACTGGGCAACAGTCCAGTTCTTCTTCTCCTTAGTCCAGGTAAGATGCCTCTGACGTTGTCTGTGGTTCAGGAGTGGCTTAACAAGAGGAATACGACAACTGTAGCCAAATTCCTTGACAGGTCTGTGTGTGGTGGCTCTTGATGCCTTGACCCCAGCCTCAGTCCATTCCTTGTGAAGTTCACCCAAATTCTTGAATCGATTTTGCTTGACAATTCTCATAAGGCTGCGGTTCTCTCGGTTGGTTGTGCATCTTTTTCTTCCACACTTTTTCCTTCCACTCAACTTTCTGTTAACATGCTTGGATACAGCACTCTGTGAACAGCCAGCTTCTTTGGCAAAGAATGTTTGTGGCTTACCCTCCTTGTGAAGGGTGTCAATGATTACCTTCTGGACAACTGTCAGATCAGCAGTCTTCCCCATGATTGTGTAGCCTAGTGAACCAAACTGAGAGACCATTTTGAAGGCTCAGGAAACCTTTGCAGGTGTTTTGAGTTGATTAGCTGATTGGCATGTCACCATATTCTAATTTGTTGAGATGGTGAATTGGTGGGTTTTTTGTTAAATGTGAGCCAAAATCATCACAATTAAAAGAACCAAAGATTTAAACTACTTCAGTCTGTGTGCATTGAATTTATTTAATACACGAGTTTCACAATTTGAGTTGAATTACTGAAATAAATGAACTTTTCCACGACATTCTAATTTATTGAGATGCACCTGTATATAATGAACATAATGAAGGAATGACATCAGTTTGGCACTGAAAATGAATAAAAGATCAAAGTTAAATATAAATATTTTACATAATTCCCATTCTTTGTCCTTTTTTTCAATCCTTTTAAACATGCTTAAATGGAAACACTGTTGGCTGCCTTAAAACTGTACATATAAGGCAACTTTCTTCATTTTGTTCTTATGGCAATTCAGTGTGAACTCTTTCTCCAGTGATGTGGTCCAGTGGTGTGTCAGCGCTGGAACGCTCTGGTTGGTATAAGAGTGACACTACTGTTTTATCTCTTAGCTCTCTCAGGTTGTCCGCACTGGACGAAAACTGCTCAGGGGTAAAACTCAAGATGAAGGCAGGGTGGGCTGAGAGTAATCCAGCACTAGAACATTCCTAAAGCCTGTTTACAACATGGAGAGATTGGCCAGGGGGACTTAGAACATCGCTGGACCAAGCCGGGACCCAAAGAATAAACCCACGCTGACACAATGGATAAACACCAGTGGGAAGAGAGAAAGGAGGAATGAAAAGAGAGTCAGGGAGTGAGAGAAATGGAAACAGAGCTGGGAAAAAGAATGAGAGTGAAAGGTGTAAATATAAGCAACACGAGCTGGGTGAACACCAACAGAAGCACAGAGGGACTGTGTACCACAGTTGTGCCAATTAAGCCTGTGCCAGCTTTCACCATTAGGTCCACATGTTGTGTACCGCTGATCACACTTTATGTAAAAAGCAACCACGCATGGAGACCAGCCCCATCCCACTGAGAGACACAAACCCTCACGGTCCGCTGTGCAGAGAGACTCTGATGAGAATAACCCCCAGCAAGATTTCTATTGTCCCAATACACATTTCCTTTCATGTGAAGAATTCTGTTTCCTCCTGTTCAAGAGCAGACAAGAATTCCACTTCGGGAAAGAGGGTCCTTCAGATGTGAGGTATGATTATGAGAACTAGAAAGAAGCACTGAAGCACAAGTACAGAATGAAATTTCTGATAAAAAATAGTAAATGTCACTGTTATGGTTGCTCACTAAACCCTAACCATAGAAGAAACAACAACAAAAAAAAGCTAACTCCAGGTTTTGCCATTAGTTTTCTAAGACCGCATTTACACTGCAGGTTTTGATGCCAAATTTTGATTTGTTGACTATATCTGATATTTTTGATGACCAGCTTACATCTTCTTTTAAAAGTGACCGATATTCGATATCTGCATTTACACCATCCACCTTATTTTTTGATGCAGAAGTAAGCTGTTTTCTGTGAATGTGCGAGACTTCCAGTTCATTAGGGCTAATGAGAAGAATAACAAAGTGCAGTAAATGGTATAACTGTTTGCAGTACAAACCAGTGGGTTCGTAATTAAGATGATACATTAAAATAATACGGTAGGAGGAAACACCAGTTTGCAATATCAAGCAGCAAAACTAGCCATTTTCAACAGCTAAAAATAGATGGACGCGGATGACACCGGAAGCCAGACACATTCAATTTACAATTGGCCATGTTCGCTCTTACGGGAAAAATAAGGTGGATACACTTGGCAAAACCACCCAAGGAAGACCCGGAAATGTACTGGCCCAGAAACAGGGTTGCCAGGTCTGTGAAACAAAACCAGCTAAATTGCAATTCAAAACAGACCAAAACTGCACCAGTCAAATTTTTTTCTGCAGTTTTCCCCTCCATCATGGGTATCTTCCCAATGTATCAAAAGGCTTTAACCCACGTACCGAAAAACAACCCGTGGCAACAGTGTAAAAGTAGTCCAATTGTGCTGGAAATCCACAGACTTGGCAACAATGCTTGGAAAATGCATTCAACACCATTGCTTTATCAATGACATATGACTTGCTTTGACAGGGTTATATCCGATCTGTCCCTTACATGGCAGACTAGTGTTGCCAAGTCTACTTAACTTTGGGCTACTTAACATTGTTGCCGCGGATTGTTTTTCATGTCCGTGAGTTGAAGCGACCCCAATAACGTGATATTTAGCCCCTGGAATGCAAATTGTACCAGGGGAACCCCGCCAAAAAATGTGTATTTTAGGGCTGCAACAACTAATCGATAAAATCGATTATTATCAATAATGAAAATCATCGACAACGATTCTCATTATCGATTAGTCAGGTCTGTCCACAGTGCACGTCCAACTTCAGCCGGTCGTGTCAAATTACAGCACTGAATAACTTATTTCTATGGCCAAAATGCATCTAAAAATAGTGGAGGAAACAGAATGAAATGCTGCGGGAGAAGTACGTGATCCAAGCTGCACAAAACATGAGAATTCTTTATTTTAAGCTTTAAGTTAATGCATTAGCGGCCCTGTCAGATGCTTTGACAGATGAGTGTGCGTCCTCAGCGCAAAAACTTTCAGTTTACAGTCATATCCTTATCTGTAAATGTCATAAATTCACACGAGCATTTCCATTTTTGCTTAAAATTCCGTCCTGACCGTCTGCGTTGTTTAAATCTTTATTGAATGAGTGCCAGCGCGGCGGGCAAGAGAGGGAGACAGTTTATATTCAGCACAAAAACATACATTGTGCTCAAATATCTGTTGTTGAACGTTAAATTAAGGTTTAAAAGTCAACACGTAGTGCACGTATTTTATGAGAGTAGGAACTGTAAAGGGATAACCGTGTATAGTTGTCTGAATATAAATATTCAGTCTTTTACAGGATAAAGAAATTACAGTAAACTTGACTGATCAAAAAGTGAACACGTGTTCCTGCAGAACATTACTCTTACCTGTTGGTTAACACTGAGTTTGTGTTTTTATTCGTCTTTATTATCTTTATTATTATCTTAATTTTTGATGAAGAGATTTAAATAGGCTACAGTGCTCAACAAATTTACTTAAGGTTTATAACAAATTATGTAAGGGTTGTGCCACTGCTGCTTTAAACTAACAGTATTGGTGTTTACTAAAATCATTTTTTAGCTATCTGTATTGGTTAGTCCTCCAATATGTGTAAGTTCTTTAGTAACAGTAGGCTATTTCTATAATATAATTATTGCTGTTATTAAAGAATGAAAGATCTATGAAAGATTTTTTTCAGATATCCAATTACAGTCAAAAAAAGTACCTAAACAATGCCAGCAAGAATGCATGCTGTTATGAAAGGCAGGAGGCCATTTTTTTATTATGTGAATAAATACTATTTAGTTACTATATAGTACTGTTTCAGTTTGTTATTTGCCAAATAAATTGCAATAACATTTTTAGATTTAAACAATTCTTTGACAGATTTCTAAAATATTTGTGTTTTCTCTTTATGACAGGTGGTCTAATAAATTGTTAAGCACTGCATGTTTTCATAGCATTCAGTTGGCACATTTGTTTGAAGGACATTGGGCAGAATGTGGAAGTGTTTTTTGTCAATAAAAAAAAAAAAAAAAAAAAATTAAAATCCGATTAATCGAAAAAATAATCGGCCAACTAATCGATTATCAAAATAATCGTTAGTTGCAGCCCTAGTGTATTTTAAACCCCAGAAAGCGATTTTTACCGGGGGACCCCCTTCGAAACGCAGTTGGGGTAGTTTTGAGTAGCAATTGGGTGGGTTTTGTGGTGAAAACCTGGCAACCCTGTGGCAGACGTAAATGCACGTATCCGATTCATATCAGATTTATTCGCGTTTCAAGAATTTTTTGCTATTATTTCCATTTTTGTGTCTGTCCTTTTTTGTCATTCAGAATACCTCAGTAACTGCATAGCAGCACCTTGGCTACCAGTCATCGTGGATTTTCCATGGATCAAACACATTGTAAAAAATTTATATAGCTTATTTTCTTTCATACTCGTATTTCAAGAAATTTTTGGCTATTGTTTTTCTTTTTAGACCATATGTGTCTCCTTCTCTTGTTTGTGTCCTTTTTTTTTGTCATTGTACACCACACTTTCTCCTAATAGTGACATCAGAGGTGGCCTATTCTAGCCGTAATGTCACCTACACACACATAGCTTTCCCTTGATTTACAACACCTCAGTAAGCTGGACTAACCTCTGTGTGTGTGCTGCAAAGATGTCTCTCTTATTTATGGAACATCGAGCCCTGCCGAGAATGTGTGATGCCTTGGGGAACGTCCCAAGCCTGGGAGAGAGTGGCGGGGACGGTCCCCTGGGCCGCCAGAGGCCAAATTCAAGGCTGCTGTTGTTTGGGAGACAATAGCCCATGCCTATCACCGACAGAGAGTCAGATGTGCTAAACACGGCAGATTGGGCCTCAGGTCCAACCCAGAGCTCACTGCCATTGTGAATTGTTTTTACTCTGAAATATATGGTAATGGCTGGACACATAGGCCGCCTCTCAACCTCAGTTACAGACAACGGCACTGCCCGTAACCCTCCCTCTGGGAGTTATAACAAGTTTAAGGCATGTCTTACACTTTCACGCAAGAACAATATTAGTGTAATGACACAAAGAAGAACAAACATTTCATTTCACAGGGGATGGAAAAGAAAAACTGACAAAGAAAATGTAATTTAATTGTTATGTCTTACCATTACTGTCATATTAATTTCTATTTTCTGGCTCTTTTAACATATGGGTCACACAAAAGGAACAACGGATGCTGCTACGGATAATTAGCCTTTAGATCGCAGGCTTTTAAAGTCGTAAAAGGCCATGTTTTAAATAGACTACTCCACGTCTGATTGGTCCACACCTGTTTTGGCCGCTGTGGGAGCAGGTGTACCTAACATTTAAAGGTTCAGAGTTCAACATCCCTGAGGTCGATGCACCAAGAGCGAAAGTGCAAAGGCGACGCTAAACCACAGACTGGGCCAAAAACACAAAGCTGGTGAGCAACCCGAGCTCAGCAGGTCTAAAACACTGCTGACGGGGTGTATGTATCGTACAGCTGTCCGGTTTGTCAGTGGGGACACATTTAGCCAGGGCTTTCATCACCAGCTGAACCCTTAGAGCCTGTGTATCACCTTATCGTCACACTAAACTTGTTGTTAAGGCTTACAGTTGAAACACAAGGGATGATGGGAAGGAATGTAAACAATCTGGGAAGATATTTCAGTAACAGATCTTTCATCACGAGGTCAATGTATGCACACTGTAGCACAGTAGCAGAACGTTTACCTTATGTTACAAAAATGCAATCTTCCATCTGTATTTGCAATACTGATGTGCTAAAACAGTCTGCACTTCATGTTTATAAGACGCATCTGCTTGTGTAAATATAGAAGAACAGATTTTTATGCTTTCAGAAATGCATAATTACTCAAATAAGCTTACACCTACACACACTTACTAGCTAGTAAACTAAAATGTTACAAAAAGGAAAGGAAATCTTGTCTGTACACAAATATATCGAATAACAATATTTCTGAAAACATTAAGACTGCTTATGCACTGTGTCCTCACTTTAATTAATAATTTATATTAAAATTGCATTTTATTTTATTTTATATGTAAATACAATACATTAAAATGCAATTCAGTTTGAACTGAAATACAAAAATAAGTTAAAAAATTTCCCATTGCCACAATTTCAAATCGTCTCATTATTTATATTTAATATAATATATAGTTTACTTTGCACAGAATAATGCATTATTTAAATAAAATGCATGGGTACCCATATTTTTAACCATGTCTGTAAAAAAAAAAAAAAAAAAAAATATATATATATATATATATATATATATATATATATATATAAATGTATTTATTTATTTATTTATTTATTTATTTATTTTGCTGCCTTGCATGTATCCTTTCTTTTAAGAAATGCAAATTTAGCTGAACTGTATAGTAATGTGCTTTAAGGCCTTTGAGTGCTCTGCCAGGTCTATACTAGAAAACAAAAGTGCTGTTTCTAAACAGATCTTCTACTTTCATTGGTGTGTATGTATCTGTCTTTTCTCCACCTTCTCTCCCCAGGCCAGCAGACAGCAGACGGTTTTAAGTGTGCTAATGAGTCATATTAGAGTAAGAACGCAACCAAATGTCAGGGGGAGCTTAAGGGGAGACTAATAAAAAGATAATAAACTGTATCCGGGAGTTCGTTCTGCTGTCACAGCCTTAGCACTGGCGCAGAGTTTATTATAAGACTGACACAAGTTTCGTTTCCCTAATCAGGCAGAACGACCTAGTTCGAGTCACCCCAAATACATCTTCATCAAAAACCAAATGTGAAATGGAATCTCACACACATCAACAACTAGCTTCAGACCAGGACGCAAAGTCACAGACAGAAAATGAGAGTGCTGGAGTTATTATGTGTCTGACCTGGAAGAATCTGCTGTGATCTGAAGCTATAGCCTGTCTGGCTCAGAGCAGAGGACGAATGGAGGACAAGAGCTGGATGGTCCTATAACTCAAAGACTATTATAGTGCAGAAATAAACAGTGTGCTTGGGGAAAAAATGTTCTCTAAAGACAGAGGGTGCATGGGATTGGTCCTCAAACAGACTGGATCTTTAAACTCTCACATGTGAATTTCTCTGAGAAAAAAAATAAAATGAGGCTGCAGAATAAAAGACTGAATTATGAAATTCATACAATGAGCCTTGCTTTGAAGGTTGTACAGTACTGTTCAAAAGTTTGTGGTCAACAGTGTTGGGCTAGTTACTCAAAAAGATTAATTTAATACTCATTACTAGTTACTCCTTTCAAAAGTAATATTATTACATTATTTATTACTTTCTGGCAACAGTAATTAGTTACACTACTACAGTAGTTACATTACTTTTCTTCCATGCTCCACAGAAGTTGTATTTACAAAATTCTTCTAAAATGTTACTAACAATATATTTCTGCCTCATCATTTCACCAAAATCCACACTAGATCACAGTCAGAAGTTATTATAAGCACTTAATGGTGATTGATAGTGACTTTAAGTAAAAGTAATGCATTATTCTCATTGTGTAGCTTGAAGCTAATTGTAGCTATAATTTCTCTGTTACCCATATACGATTATATTTCATGATGAATTTTATCAAAATAAAGCACATAAGTTCATAAGAAAATGTTTTGTTTTCTAAAAAGATTTTTAATTATAGTAATACAATTTATATCTGGATCAGAGGGATGTGGGTGGCCAAAGTAAAGTAATTCCACAACTTACACATCAGTGTTCAGATCATCTTTTCTCCTGACAAAATCAATGTAATGGAAATATTTCCATCTGCTGAATGTAAGCTTTTCCATATTCCAAGCTTGCCTGCTGCTCTGGTGACGTCATGTGCCTGTGCGAGTCATGAAAATTATGAAAATAAATCTATTAAATATTAGATTGTTGAGGCATCAAAAGTAACTAAGTAACGAGATGTTTTATGGATGGTAACTGTAATATTATTATTGAAATCTTATTAGTGATTTGATTAGTTACACTACTAGTTACTGCAAAAAGTAATATTATTACTGTAACTAGTTACTGCCCAACACCGGTGGGATTTTATTTTATTATTATTATTATTATTTATTTATTTATTTTTTGGAAATAAATGAATACTTTTATTTGGCAAGGATCCATTAAATTGATCAAAAGTGACAGTAAAGACTTTTTCAAATAAATTATGCTCTTTTAGATTTTTTAGTCAACAAAAAATGCTAAAAAAAAAAAAAAATCCAAACTTTTCCAAAATATATTTTATATTATTTAAATATATTTTCCAAAATTTCCAATATATGTTAAGCAGCAACACTGATAATAATAAGAAATGTTGCAGATCAGAATATTAGAATGATTTCTGAAGGATCATGTGACACTGAAGACTGGAGTAATGATGAAATGTTGAAAATTCAGCTTTGCCGTCACAGTAATAAATTACATTTAAAATATATTTAAATAGAAAATGGTTATTATAATTTGTAATAATATTACCGTTTTAACTGTAGTTCACATCCGATAAATAGCATTTATCAGAATATTTTTGACACCCAGAACAATCTAACAAGTGCTAAAAACCTACAGCCTAGCAACATTTCATTATTATATAATATTCAACTCCAACTATATGAGAACCGGGTATTTTAACATTCCCTCAACCAAAATGTAATGTTTGGAAATGCTTTAGAACACACATTTGCTAGCTGTGAAAGATACACGGAGGAACAACAGACACACACACACACAGGGAGAGTGAGAGAAAGCTGTGTGGTGTAATGTCAGGTTGCATGGATCAGCATTTAGACTGACTTATCCACACATGGGAAGTGCCATGTTTGCACTGTTACGGGATAGCTGAGATACCCAGCTGTCTGTCCATCTCTTCACCCTTGAGACTTCTTAGATAAAGGCCCGAGGCCAGCTGTACACTTTCCGTCACTGTCTTTCATATCAACACACACTTATTCAAACACACACACACACACACACACACACACACACACATATACACTAAAATGCTCTTTGTTGTATAACGGTCACCAAACCTATTAGTCCATCTGGGTATCTGGTGATGCGCCGGGTTACAAATTACAGTTGTCTGTCCCACTCACACGAATAAACAATAAACAAAGCCCTCGCCTAACGAGCTCATTTGCATGTTCCCTAAATCCCAGCCAAATTGAGCAGACTGCATATTATTTTTCCCATGGCTGCTGAATCCTCATGAATCCTTATGCACTGCGGAGTCAAGTTAGGACCATGGAAGCACACACATACAGACGCCTTCTGTCACATGACACGTGCCTCACACAGGCTGCTTTTGTCTCTGCTCCTGTCAATCACTCAAGCTTCCGCTCAAAACGCGGATATCACACCGGCAGCTGTCTCGGTTTAACACCCCACTTTTGCTCAGCTAGTCATGCCTGACCTTTGACCCCTGCTCTGTGAACAGCAAACTTACCTCTTTATACGGAAATCATTAAAAAAAGGTGAACCGAATCACCTCATAAGAGCACAAATAAGAACTTTTTCCACTTGGACATTTTTGAACAGCAAAATGCATAGTTAAAAGACACTCTGAGAATTTTACTGTAATTTTTTTTTTTTTTTTATTGGAAACTGAAAAAAAAAGTTAGATTGCAGGCTTTGCTGTGATTGCATTCATACACTCGATTTCTCGAAGGTAAAGATGTTGAGGGCCTAAATGGATTTTCTTGATTGAATCAATGTCCTCATGCAATTCTCTCTTTTATGTTGCCAATTCAAGTCTGAGATCAATCTGTAACACTCCTACAACCTTTCTGAATAATGCAGCCATTTAAATAATGCTGCTAGGGGTTGCCTTTGAATGCCTAGAGCCACTACTCTTTGAGTAATAAGTCATGTGGCTTTGTAGTGAGGCCGGTATTAGTTTTGAATACCGTACGCATGCATAAAGAGAAATACTTCTACATCAGAGAGCACATTTAACTGTGAAACTGGGGCAATAACTGGCAACTGTTGCTTTCCAGAAAAGCAAGAGTGGGTTTTTACAGCAAATGAGAGTAAAAAAAAATTAAACACAGCCAGTTATCTGTGTGCATTTAACCATGTGTTTACTGTGGTAGCAAACATTTTAGTACAGCTATTCACATTAAGTCTAAATAAATGAAAGAGTTTTACAACATGATTTTAAAATGAATCAATTCATGTCAATGAACTCTTTCACCCTGATTCTGAAATAATACAGGCTAATATGGTTTTCTTTTTTTTTTCTTTCTTTTTTTGGAGACAAAGTTCTACAGTTCATTCAGGTATACAAAGTTCAGAAAGTCAAAATAAATAAATAAATAAATAAATACATAAATAAACAAATAAATAAATAAAAAATGGCAACAATAATGCAGGTGTGAATGTTTGCATGTAAGAGACTTGTACAGAAATATATGATAATATATACAATATTTACAATATTTTGAATATATACTATTATAAAGTATTATAAATATTTTATAAATATTTTATAAATATTATATATATATATATATATATATATATAAATATTTTGTAATATTTAAAATAGTTCATATAGTGTGTGTGTGTGTGTGTATTTTTGAATATTATATTTTATGTTTTATATATTTTAACAAATTAATTTTTTATTACTTCTTAATTTATACAATATGTACAATATTTTGAATATATACTGTTATAAAATATTACAAATATTTTATAAATACTGTATTATATATAAATATTTTTTATTATTTATAATAGTTTGTGTGCGTGTGTGTAAACACATTTAAATATTTATATAAATATATTTTAAAAAAATTATAAATGATGAGGTGATGTAATTTGCAAATTCAATTTTATTGCATGCTGATTTTAAGAGCTCAGTAAACAACTCAAACTGTGCTGTTGTTTTGGTGCATTACAAAAACAGATATGTTTAGTGTGAATTTTTAGTATTCATCAGATGACACAGTGTTGTTCCTCTGGGTTATCGTAGCTGCAAGCATCATTAGTCAAATCAGATTCAAATGCAGCTGCCAATAAAAGAGTTTTTTTTTTTTTTCATACTAAACACAAGAGATGGAAACACTCACCAATCTACTAACAAATGCATATACATCAGAACAAGCACAACTCTCAAAGGACCTGGAAATAGGTGCGCAAACTGTTGCTTTGCGACTACCGCACTGCTACGAAACGTGAATACAGATGTGACATTTAAATATTATGACAGAGCCGCAAGTGTAATCGTCTTCAGAGTTAAATATTGAAGAGCAGATTAAAGCTGACATTACCTTAATTCCTCAATGCCACATAAAACAAGGGCACACTCCATTTGACAGGCCTGGACGCCTGGCTTAAAATAAAAATTGCTTTCAAACAGCTACTTTTCTCAAATTTCAACATAGTGATGAACGCTAATGGTTCTCACACTGCCGCAAGGTAGCAATTATCGGATGGCACATCTGCTTCCCAGAAGACTTTGCTCAAAAATCAACAAATATAATCATGCTAGCTGAAATCTAATCTATCTAAGAGACGGTTTAGTGGAGAATACAGATTTCGCTAACAAAAAATAGCATTATGAAGTTCAACTGACTTGCAAGGGGCAGTTAGATTCATCCCGGCTGCATTGAAATGAAAAGGTTAAGAAACAAATTAAGATAAAATCCTTAATTAACGTGTTATTCTCGTTTCCCCTTTGAACCCCAGAGGTTTACAGCAACAGTCGCTAAGAGCGAGGAATTCTGGCAATGCCCAATACTCCTGGCACAGTTATACGTAACTCATTAATACCACAAACAATATCCCACCACACAAACGCGCGCACACAACCTCCTGTCGTACTGCTGCGAGGCAATTTGGTAATCAGTCCTCGGAGGGTTTACCGTGCATGGAGACAAAGGAACTCGCTATGCACACACACATACACAGAGATATCAGCGTCGAACATACACAGAGAGACACGCGCAGGAGACGAGTCTGTTAAAAACAAAACAAAAACACCTGAGTCAACCCATAACCCACTAAAACCTGTTTTCCTCCATGAGTCCTTAATTATCAGCCAGAGAAAAGGGAGGTGGAGGGGAGAACAAGAGAGAGAGATAACTGCAAAAATACCCTCCTTCCTCTGGTGCGGCACACCTAACAAACTGAGCTGCTGCGGTTATATTTAACCGCTTAATAAGACAGCTGGGACTGACTGGATCTCTGGAGCCTTTGAGGAGAGCAGAAGCTCATGTCTGTTGGGCTTCCAGCAAACAGTCTTAAAATGGCCAGTTAATATTTATTTGCATACTTGGCACTAATCGAACAAGCTGCAAATGATAAAGTATGCCTCTCTCGCTCGCTCTCTCGCTAATTGTGGCACATTTTCGCATCAGTGTCCATTGTTTCTTCATTAGAGTCCAGTGCAAACAGCAGATCTGGTCTGTGTGTGTTTGTTATCAGAGCCAGATTTTTTGGGGATGGAGAGGAGGGATGCTTGGGCTGGAAAGTCCAAGCGGTTGGGAGGAAGCGAGTGCTGCTGCGGGAAACGGCGTCAGTCCAAAACGAGCTTTGCGTTCCTGCCAGCTCGGACTGCAGACCCCTGCATTGTTAGCAAACAGATTTGACTCTCCAGCCGATGGAACAAATTAGCTGCATTTGTTCACTTCTCCTCTCTGCCCTTTTGACTCTGCATGTGATTTTAATTTACAAGCAAGTTTTTCTTTACCTGAGACCATTAAAACAAAAAGTTGGCCTTGTTTTTGTAAGCACTAATCGCAGTGAGGTCTATTCGGGTGCATTTCATGAAGATAAACTACCTAATGAGATCTTCCTAATGAAAATGTTATGAACGTTTGCTTGTGTAAAAAAGTAAGCATATGGTTGTCAGGGTGTTGCGATGCAGTTGCTAGAGTGGTTAATTAACAAAACTTAACAGGAGACTTTCCTAACTGTCAAATCTCATACAACAACTTAAATTTTGGTCTCACCAAAAGCTATTATGTGACTCCAGAAGAATTGACACTTCTCTCACTTATCTTCAAAAGTTTGGGATCGGTAAGATTTTATGATTTGTAAGAAGTTTCTTATGTTCGCTAAGCTGATTTATTAGATAAAAAATACAGTAAAAATAGTAATATTTTGAAATATTACTATAATTTAAAAGAATGCTTTTCTATTTTAATATAAAGTGTAATTTATTATCGTGATGGTAAAGCTGATTTTCAGTATCACATGATCCTTCAGAAATTTTTCTAATATGTGACCCTGTACCACAAAACAAAAATAAGGGTTCATTTTTTTTTTAAATTGAGATTTATACATCATCTGAAAGCTGAATAAATATGCTTTCCATTGATGTATGGTTGTTAGGATAGGACAATATTTGGCCGAGATACAACTATTTGAAAATCTGGAATCTGAGAGTGCAAAGAAATAAAAATATTGAGAAAATCATATTTAAAGTTGTTCTTAGCAATGCATATTACTAATCAAAAAATTAAGTTTTGATATATTTATGGTAAGAAATTTACAAAATATGTTCATGGAACATGATCTTTACTTAATATCCTAATGATTTTTGGCATAAAAGAAAAATCTGTAATTTTGACCCATACATTGTATTTTTGGCTATTGCTACAAATATTCCCATGCTATTTATGACTGGTTTTGTGGTCCAGGGTCACATATGCTGACTTGTGTTCAAGAAACTAAATGCTAAAAACATTACTTAATATTCTTGTGGAAACTGTGATTCTTCGATGTATATGAAGTTCAAAAGAACAGCATTTATTTGAACTATATTTCTTGTAATAAATGCCTTTACTGTCACTTTTGATCATTTTAATGCGCCCTTGCTGAATAAAAATATTAATTTCTTTACAAAAAAAAAAAAAAAAAAAAAAAATCTTGCAGTCTTACAAACTTTTAAATGGTAGTGCATTCCCTTTTAAAACATTTCATTAATCATTAATGAATTAATCTTTAATTTAATTCAGTTGCTTTGGCCAAAACATCCAATCTAATGAAACAAAAAATGAGAATGCCTCACATTCCACTTTCAATGTAAATCTATAGATATTTTTCACCTGATTCTAACCAGGTAAAACTTGCCAAGCACACCCCCAAAAATCTTTCGCACTGATATTAGCAGCCATGTATTCTCAGGGTGTTCAGATATCCTCACTCTCAAAGACAAAAAGGAAAGATATTGGCTTTGCAGCTCAGTAATTTTCTCAATGGTTGCGATCAAAGCCTATACATCTGCCAGGCTGCAATGACAGTGTATGTGAATGCATTTTCTCTCATGTAGATCCTGTCCAGCAGGTCTTTGTGGAGGCAGCTGTAGTGTGAGATACCTGCAGAGTGCTGTAAAATGAACTCTGTGAATCTCTCGCCGCTGTCACAGAAAGCATCTCCCGTTCGCTTTGCATTCTGCACCTGGTCTCAGCAGAGAGCTCCCGATTAAGGGGATCATTTGCAAGCGGGATGCTCAGAGAAAATAGCACAGCGAGTGTGTTTGTGCATGTATGTGTTGCTTCTGAGTGGGCAGATTACAAAGAGAGACCGCTGCACACTGGCTTGTTGTCTGTCCCCATGGTGCATTGTCCCTGCCCTCTTTCCAATCTACATCCCCCATATACACACCACGGCCGTAGCCACACATTCTCCCGAGAGGGAGTCCTATTGATCAGGCAGGCATCTCCCTAATTAAGCTTGAAACCAGAGGAGAGAAAAGCAGGAACAAGGGGGAGGGGAGACAAAGAGAGTAAGGAAAAAAGTGGAGGAAGAAAAAAGCTGTATGCACTGAGACCAGGCGCACTTGTTGTTCAGAGAAGAATGGAGGTGGAGAGAGGGGAGAATCATTCTGACAGAGAAACGAGAGAGAGAGAGGTGTTCAAAACAGCAGCCGCTCAGCAAAAACATGACACGCAGCATCCAGGGAGCGTTAAAGGGCCACTGACAAAACCTACAGGAAACTTTACTATTTGATTCCAATCGTCTTCAGGATTTTAAATGCTCTTGGGATTCAATTAAGAGTGAAAACGATCTCATTCACTGTTTCTCGGCTCCTCTGCCCCCTCCAGGCACAGAATGCGTTGATTCAGGAAAAGACAGACAGAAAGAGAAAGATTTTCCCCTGCGTAATCTTTCCACTTCTTAGATAAACTGCTCTTGCACTCACCCAAAGAGAACGCGGTCGCTACAATGCATCCCAAATGACAGTTTAGAATGCAAAAGCAACTGCGCCAGAGAAACAATCGAACCGTTTCTAGTTACACCGCTATATCAAAGTCAAGACAAGTCCATTCTTCTTAAATCAGACTAAGTAAGAAAAACAAGGAAATATCATTCAACCAGGACCACAATAACACATAATAATGAGTCTTAGTAAGAAAATGAGGCTGTGAGGCGTAGCAGTACAACCCATTTAATGCTAATTGCTAAAGCCAATAATGAGGTGAACATCATTTTTACTTTTTCATACCTCATATTGAGAGTAAGACTACTTGAGCTAGTAAGCAACTCCCTAGCAACCAACATCTTGAAAGTAAAGAAAATTCCCACCATTTTCACCACATCTCACTTTCTGTATTGTGTTTAATAACATTCTGTGATGGAAATGCTATTTCAAAATTTGACTGGGAATGAGGCAAACACAAATATTATGACTATGAAGTGATATTTACATTCATTTTTTGTATCTTCACAAATCACATGTCTCATATTTAATCTCAACCTCTTCACTGATACCATTATTTCCTCAGTAAACAGGTGCATTTTAGGTAAAAGATGGGACAAAAATAATTTTTGAGTGAATAAATAGGTAAAACTTTATTTTAAGAACCAATTCTCATTATAAATTAGATGCTTACTAGCATGCATATTACTATCATATTGGCTGTTCAGTAGTACTTATAAAACACATTAATGCCTTATTCTGCATGACCATATTTTTGATCTCTTAATCCTACCCCATACCTAAACTCGACAACTGCCTTATTAACTATTAATAAGCAACTAATTAGAAATTTATTGAGGGAAAACTCTTAGTTAATAGTGAATGTGTTCCCTAATCTAAAGTGTTTCCGATAAATAAATAAATTATCTAAAAAAGATCATAAAAGATCAAATATTGTGCTTTATGATTATTTCAGTCTTTGTTTTGGATCATTATGTTTTAAAAATGTAATAATTGCCATTAGAAGGACAATACAATGTTGGTCGGACTGTGTTGCAACTTTAATGGATCTTTTGTTTTGTTTTGGTCTTGAGTTTTATTTTTTTTGTCACATAATTTATATTCTTTATGTAATTTTATAGATTGATTTATTTCATTTATTCTTATTTACTTTTTCTCTTTTTTAATCTCCTTATCTTATGATTCTGAGCTGCAAATAGCTGTAAATGTGTTATAAATAAAGAATCAACAAACATGTAATAATTCATTTTTATTATGTTTTTTTATCATTTATAATTGAAAGTCTGACTCTGGCAAGGGTAATAATAAATCTATACTAAACAGAAAAAAAAAAATGATGAATGCATGATAAGTTTTATAATACAGCCTTCATATAAGTAAAAGTTTTAATTACATGTGACCATAAGGTTATTTCACAAAGCCTCATTTTCATTCACGTCAAATTAAATATGTCATGTACTAGGACAAACACCCATTGTAAATGCCTCTAAACACACATTAAATGGCTAACAAAATATACTAAGGTATATAAAATAATACAACAAGTAGTAGGTGGTAAACAAAACCATGCATTGCAAAGCAATGAATATGAGAGGAGCTCATGATATTCTGAACATCAAAACATCTAGCACGAAAGCAATATATCTAACACAACAAGAAAACACTATAAAGCTGTTTGTTCTTGACAAATGCAGTGATTTGGCTTGCTGTGTGGATTTGAACGTCGCCTCAGATTGGGTTGTGTACGGTGTGAAAGTCTGGGGTGTGTAGGATAAGACCTGTCAAACACATTAGTGTGAGCACGAGTATGTATGTGTGTTTGTGTTTCACCCCGAGACACACCAACGCTTCAGCGCTGTCTCTCCTGATCACTGATTGCTCCTGATGCTAATTTGATGTGCTGCGGCTCATCAAACCACGTTGCCCCACTTTCAACCATACTGCAACGCTAAACAAACCTAATGCAAGCTTCAAAAAAAAAAAAAGAAAACATCAGAGAGCGGCTTTCTCCCCCAAGTAGCCCTCGCCAGGCACACTGCCACCCCGCCCGGGCACATCGCCTGTCTGCCCATCACAGCTATCCGTCTGAAACCAGCCTGCTAATTACTGCTGAGAACAGAGAATAGATGAAGAATAAAGTTAGCCGTTACTTGCAACAGGCACAATGTCTGAAAAAACACAGTCTTGATAAACAAAAAGTAGATTAAAATGCAACAGATAATTTGCTCAGCGCTGCTGAATTACTGCAAGGCTAACTGTTACACTAATGAGGGAAGTACTGCTAACAGCTAGAAGTAAACAAAGAAAAGGCTGTGGAATGAAATGGAATTTTTCTGTACTGTCTACATGAAGATGCTGAGCTGTTTAGATCAAGCAAGGCTTTTACAGCAGGAAATACTCGACAATTGTTTGACATTTCCTACTGGAATAGGAAGTTTAGCTTTGACATGTTGCAGAGCTGTCCTGGTTTATGAAGCTTTAAACATATCAGGAACCATTTTTAGCTACTTGCTATAGTAGGTTGCAAGGGTTACAGTGAGAGGGGAATTCATTCTAATGAGCAACTGATTGGACAGACAAAATGAATAATAATTCTACACACCCCTAAATACAAGATGAAATAGCATCAAGCTAGCTGTCGTCGGTATTAAAAAAAAATTCAGTCATTAAAATAAAGCCAAAATAAAATAAAATCACTATTATATGAACTTCTACTAATGAAACAGACTTATTAGATAACAAATGCTGAACTTGGTACACTTTACCTTCATGTAAAGTGTTACTTGGTAACACTTTACATGAAGGTTTCATTTGTTAGCATTAATTAACTACATTAGTTAACATGAAAAATATTTACATAGCATTTTATAATATTCAGTTCAAAACTTAGTAATACATTATTAAAATTTAAAGTTGTATCTGTTTCCATTAGTTAACGTACTGTGAACTAACATGAACATGAATATTTTTATTAACTAACATTAACAAAGATTAATAAATGCTGTAAAAATGTTCATTGTTAGTTCGTTAGTTAACGCATTAACTAATGTTAACAAATGAGACATTATTGTAAAGTGTTACCTTAAACTTAAACTTTTAAAATTTAAGTTGAAGTTTTAAAATTACTAAAAACTGAAATGAAAACCTAAATGTAAATTTAAAAAAAAAATTAAAATAATAATAAAATGAAAAGTGACGTAAGCACATAACAAAATTACTAAAACTTAAGTTTAAATGAAAACTGAAAATATAAAAATAAAAGCTAATTTAAAATATGAAGAAATATTATAATAGTATATAAATAATACTGATGTCAGCAGTTTTGAAAAATGTTTCTCAAGCAGTAGTTTTGCATGATTGTTTCAAACTAAATTAAATTAAACAAACTACATTATTTTTTGTATACTCTGTACTCAAAAAAAATCCAATATCACAATATTTGTCTATTTTTTATTTTATTTTATTTTATTTACTTTTTTGCTGTTGGGCAACAAGTGAACACAATAAAACCACATTAGCACACAAGAAGTGTGTTCTCAGGATGGTATTTTCCATAAATATCAGGTCAGGGCAAAAATGTTCAAATGTCACATGTTAAAAATGTTCGCAGTTTATTAATTACAATATTTGTTGTCCAAAACAATGATATTGTATCTTTTATAGTTTGCTATAAAAGATTTCTTTTGTGAC
>CM077267.1:10630000-10645000 GCA_039654775.1 Spinibarbus caldwelli | reverse complement strand
CTGATAGAAACAAACCAACAATGAAATGCTAATGAATTCCATATAAATCTATACTGCGAAGACTAGAGGAATATAGAAAGATTTTCACATGATTTATGCTCGACACCACCGCTTGCGTCTCCATTATGCAGTACATTTAGCTTTATGAATATGGGGAAGGTCATATATTAATTCATCCCCCACATATTATTCCCATTTGCCATATCACTTTTCGGTGTCTAGACTGCTTTTCCTGTGTAATGTGGCTTCGTGTGGACAGCGATGATGGTCTGTATTCCCTCAAGCGCCTCTCACATATGCCCGAAATTCACATCTGAGACGAGCTCTCTTATTACAGCCTAAGACAGACAGGTCAGCGGTCAAAGACAGGAGGCTTGACTTGAGAATAAGATGCAGACATGCATTTACAGACTGTGTGAACACAAAACAACACGAGTTTGTCTCATGCAGAACTCTGCAATCATATGCATGAGTGAACTGCGACAACAAAAACATACATATGCTTAAAACGACACGTTTAAATGCACACACGCACTGATCAATCACTGTTTGACTGCTGTGGTGGCTGTTGACAGAAATAGGAGGGGTTGAACGTGCATATGGGGCAATAATGTATGTTTTTGTGTCTACAATGCAAAATAATAAATTATAAGTTGTAACAAAAGGTTATTGGAGCACATATTACAAGAAAATATAATTTCAATATTTCTATTTCAAGGCACATGTGAGATTTCTGAGTGAAAATTAAATTAAATTAAATTAAATAAATCCTACACTAAAATTCTTCAGGACAGTACATTGAAAAAAAGTGTTATAGAAACAATTTTCACTCAGAAATTGTTAGTGAATTTCACAATTATGTTTTTTGAAGTAGAAAGAAAGGAGAAAAATCGAAATCCTCTTATTGAAGATGATGTTGTTGGAAACCATATATTGTGGATTTCCAAAAAAGGGGTGGGGCTGTCAATGGGGATCAAGCCAGAACCCGCCCTCTCACCTGTCAATCAACACACTCATCCACAGATCCGCCTCCTCGGAGGAACAAAACCCCAAAAATCACATCCATCAGAATTTATAATAGCAGAGTGACTGGCATCTTCTTGGTTCAGTGTGCACCGTCTGTTCCTTCGTGACAGCGTTTTTGTTAAAAATAATAAGTCAATTATTTTACAAAATGAAATTTGAGACTTTCAGGGTCAGTCTGAGACTCTGTATAGAGCTTAAGTTAGTGGCAATTATAAGAAATTTTATTTCGATAGGCTTTGTGGTAAACCCAAGGACAAAAAATCAAACTCTAAAAGGACTATTCAGTCTCAGTGAAAAGAGCTGGAGTTCTTTCAGATATACTGTGCATGGCAAATCTTTAAATGCATTGGTTGCAGTAGAACGTTATGCTGTGGGGTTAAAGAAGTCTGTATGATCTTATGGAGAGATTAATCATTTTACAGATTGTTTAAACTGTCTTTTCTGTGCACACAATCGTCTTTATGACTCATCATTGAGTTGTTTGGCAAGCTAAGCTGAGCATCAAAGCCCAAACTGGACTCTAAATATAGACTTGGAGTAAACTGGATGAACATGGAAATGATAGTTCATCTCAGTTACTAATCTTTGGTAAATAAAACAATCACTCATTATAAACACTATGATGCTCATGACTCAGCCACTTAGTTAAGGAAATACAAAGGAAATACCTAATCAAATAATGTACGAATTACTATCAGTTTATACAATTCACACATTATGTATAAAGTATGTCTTGGCATGTTAAATGCATGTGTGTTTAATTGGCATACATTAATTTCCTTGTAATTGATAGATAAAAAAAAAAAAACAATAAATGCTTTTTTTTTTATTAAGAATCATTTGTGTTTATAGTATATTGATGAAAGGACAAACCATTTGGGAAGCTGTTCCTAATTATGGCTCATTATTACAAACACAGACAAATTTGTGCTGCACTCTACTGGTCAGCTGCATTAAACACACTTGAATGATGCAGAAAACAACTTCCTATACATTACTACAATATGTTCATACTCTTCAGAAATTTCTGGGTTTAACATGTATACACACACAGCATATTAGTAGTTTTATCTCGACTCTAAATGCAACCATAAATGATAATCAAACAAAACTAAAATTCACAATGTGTGAATTGTATCTTTGATAGTAATTCATACATTATTTGATTAGGTATTTTCTTTGTATTTACTATACTAAGTGGCTGAGTCATGATCACCATGGTGGAAAAAGCTGATTCACTGAAATGGATAGAGGGTCTGAATGGGTTAAACTTCCACAAAGGAAAAGAATAATGGAATAAAAAAATTGCCATGACACCCCAGACAAGCTGCTAGCTGTGTGAATATGTTGCCATCTGATGGCCATGCGGGCAAATTGGAAGCAGCCTACATAATGAAGGCTGAATGTGAAATTAATTAATCTCTTGGGAATTCCTCTGAGCATCTGTCTGCATAAAGAGGAATATCTTATACACGGATATTTTCTATGAGCAGCAATAAAATAAACAGCATTTTGTTTAAGTGTAAAATGTTGTCATTTGTTATTAACTAATGTATATGCTATTTACATTTACATTTAGTCATTTAGCAGACGCTTTTATCCAAATGAGGACAATGGAAATTTATTTGGTGCATTTTAGTAATACTCAAAGCGTTCTATTTCATTGTATTTGTAAATTAACTTTTAATTTAAACATTAAACATTTAAAAGAATGCCCTTTCCTTTTAAATGCATTATTATGCACACTTTAGTGTAACTGTATGTAATGCACTTGTTTTGCATTAATAGTTTCTGGTTTGAGTTGTCGCCCTGCGCCCTCATGTGCCCATCTTGAGGTACTACAAACACTCAACTCTTCATCCACAGATATTTTTGTCATTTGACCACAAGAGGACGGCATCCTCTCATGGTCAGTTCAAGCTCTAGCTCTGCCACTAATAAGGTTAAAACTCTGGCATTTCTAAGAACCGTATTTTGAACTACAACAATGGCAGAAACAAAAGCCCAGCGTCTCACCTCTGTGTGCTGTATTTTAATAGCTTGCAAGCCTTCTCATCGACCAGCGCTATCCAGACTCAATCTCCCACTGGGTCGAAGTGCATCAGGCTGTCTGGGGGTTAATACCTGCTCCCCTGGCCCGGCTTCGTCTGTCTGCCCGCCGCAGCGGGACCGGGCAACGAGCTCCCCGAAATGTCACGCAGCCACCGGCCGCTTTGATGCGCGGCTATCTGAGGCGAACTCCGACCCTGACATTTTCTTTCATGTGCAGAGGTATAGTTTTGGGTCTTTTAAATGTAAAGCGGTGGGTGAATCTCTGAGAGAGATGCGAGTATCTCTCGGGTTTCTCTGTAATTTGAGTGGTAAATGCTTCAGCACGTAGGGCCAGGAATTCAGAGACCCCCTTACCTTTTTAAAGAATAACATTTAGAAGTTGCTGTGAGCCCCCTCATGTAATTATAAGCGCGAGATTATCTAAGCACCCCTGAGAATCCGTCTCTGCGGTCTACACCTGTCTGTCACACGGTGGGATATACAGTATGATATTACCGGGGGTCTGTAATGCTGACGCTAAATCATGACTAAATCATATGTTGAATTAAACAATATCTTAATGTTTAATATTAACTCTGAACCGCATGGAGAACTGGAGCTTTCATAAAAGCTGTCTCCTCAGCTTTCCCAAAGCGGTCTCCTCAGATTGTCTCATACTTTATACACAAAAGGAATATGCATGAAATCCACTGCAATCTCTGAATACATTTAAAATGATGAAATGTTAATTGCCCAGTTGACCTTATCCTATAGTGTGCATGTCAGTCTCATATCATCAAGTAAATATTTATATTTAACAGCGGCGATACAGCACATTGTGCAACTCAACTAAACTCCATCTGCTAAAAGTCAGAAACAAGCGGAGGGGGCAGATTAGGAGGGGGTTGTGATGTCACAAAATAGCAAAGGCTTATCTCATGAATATTAATTGAGTTTGTTTGTTTTTTCCCTTTTTCTTTTCATTTATGTATTTCAATGCAGAGCTGTTTCTTTTCTTGCAATAAAACAAAATGGCTTAAAAAAGATATATTAATTTGGCGATGCAAAAATAATTTTGCTAAATAGTCTGTACTGATACTACTGAAGTTCAGACAATAGCATTGTAATGTAAATGTGTAAAAAAAAATCATTGTGTTTCCACAAAAGAAACAGATCATGGGGATAAGAAATTACCTGCAACATGGTTAAGGCTAGAATGGATACATCTGGCGCTACTGGGCATGCGCACATCAATACAGCGTGATTTTTGTCACACTGTACAACAATAATGACTATTTTTCCATTATTGTAAGGGGTAGGTTTAGGGTTGGAGTAGGTGTAGACGTTAATAAAACACAATGTAATAGGTTTTAAATTTTAAATTTTAATTAATTAAAATTAAATTTCATTGTTAGTTTCCAGTTGGAGCTGTATCCCTTCTAGCCACAACCCTGCAACATAGACTCACAGACATCAAATATTCAAAAATTCTCTTGAGGCCACGTTTTCCCAGATAAGCTCAGATTTGTTTCTGCTCCTCAAACACTTTCATTATCAGTGATGACACTTAAAATGTGTGTTCCCAAATAGATCATGACAACCACACCTTTATTTCAAGTCACTGAAGAACTCAATCTGACATTTACTGAACTGTCATTTGCTGAGGTCATGTGCTGTATGTTTGGTGTGACAAATGAAAGAAGAGACAAAAGTCTTATGCATCTGTTCCTTGCCCCCACACCGTTTCATCTCGCCATCATGAGTTATTCACTCAAATCAATAGATGCTGACCTTTTATAAACACAGTGTCTCAAAAGCCAGCTCCCCACAGCCAGCCTGAATCCAAATGCAACCTGTGCTCAAAAACCGTCTGTCAGGGTGGGCTTAACACTGCATACATCCTACTGGGTTGAGTGTCGATGTGTCTTAGATGCAGAAGTCAGAGTTTTATAAGTTTAGTTAGGCACACTGAAGCTAGTCAACTGCTACGGCTACTGTGATCTCAAACCCGGTATCATCATCAAAGAGAAATGCTAGTCCACCTCAGGGCCTGTTCCTGTAACAAATGAAAGGTCCTGTAATGTAATTTGTCAGGTCGACATATCTGTTTTTTATTGAAGCAATTGTGTTTTGAGTGAATAATAAGATACCATTTGGCCAAGTGGCTAAAGCCATACAAAGCTACAGAACCCAATTATACTGTTTATCACTCAACCAAACATTTTTGCATTTTTCAGAAGTGCTAATGAATAAGCTGTTGTGCTTATTGAAGTCCATTTCATGGGCCAGATTTAGTTATCAAGTAGCTAAGTGTCTTGGTAAATATTCAATCATAGTTTGCTAGTTACGCTAAATACCTGACTACACACTATCCATCAATGTCTGAAAATCTCATTTTGCACCTCACTGAATCACTTTAGATTCAATCTGTGAACCTAAATATCTCAAAAATGATATGATAGATGATGAAAATGAGACCTTTCTTTTCAAATGTATTCAGGATATAAGATGTGGTTACATCAACGAAATTTCGACAAAAAAAAATAAAAATCTGCATGAGAAGCGCAACTCCCAGTCACTTGGAATTCTGTCAATGAAATTTCGGCAAGCAACAGTAAATATAATGCACCTATAGCATTTAACTTTCGAAGTTACCAGAGAATAGCACGCTAGGGGCCCTAACGTACACCCGGCGCAATGCAACACCAGGGGCGAAGCAAGTGTTTTTTGCTAGTTTCAGCCCGACGCAGTTATCGTTTTCACGTCCAGCGCCACGTTGTTTAAATAGCAAATGCACTTGCGCCCATCTGTTCCCCCATGGGCATGCTGGTCTGAAAACGAGGTGTGTTCAGGCGTATTGTTGGTGCATTACTATTTTGAGGCAACCGAAAACGATTGCTTTAGACCAGGTTTTAGTTGGTCAATGGCGCAATCGTTTTTGGTTGCCTCAAAATAGCAATGCACCAACAATACGCCTGAACACAATAGCAAATGCAACATTTTATTTTATTTATTTAAAGGCCATATATTAAAAATGAAAGGATTACAATGTAAAAGATTATTATTGTGTATTTTAACCTCCCGCACAAGCAGTCCGTTTCCTCTCTGGAGAAGCGTTCAGTCTTTGCTTTTGCAAATTCCGCCATGCAAATAGCGAATCCGCCATGGTGCAAGCACAACTGGTTTTAAAAGGGAACAGGAGATGAGACTCTGATTGGTTTATTGCACATTACGCCCAAAACACACCCATGACTCATTAAGAGAATAGGTACAACTCTTTTGGACCATGCATCTGGCGCGCCGACTGTTTTTTCCATCGTTAAACTAGCAAAAATGGATTCGGACACGCCCTAAGTGCACCTGCGCCATGCGCTTAGATCATTAAATAGGGCCCTAGAACTTTCTGGATCATTCATAAACTACCTGAACGTGAAAAAGCAGTGCTTTAAACAGCAAAAATTACATTGTATTAAA
Source organism: Spinibarbus caldwelli (assembly GCA_039654775.1). Classification (NCBI taxonomy): domain Eukaryota; kingdom Metazoa; phylum Chordata; class Actinopteri; order Cypriniformes; family Cyprinidae; genus Spinibarbus; species Spinibarbus caldwelli. The sequence goes on along the minus strand of CM077267.1, from coordinate 10,638,469 downwards.
TTTCGCTGATAGTTTCTCGACTTATTTCATTATACATATTTGAGATTGTGCTGAGTTGTGCTGGAGGATAATCACATTAAATTAAGTGTGGCTGAAAATGACCCAAAGAAAGCAAGTGGGACAAAGAGAGAGCTAGAGAGGGAGGAAGAGCGAGAGAGAATGAGTTCATCTAATACACTTTAAGAGTGGAATAATGATGAGCTTTGAGCCGTCGAATCTCATTACAGATGTGTGAGAGGGAATCAGACCAGATCTTATCCCTCTATCTACACATGGGAAAAGGAGAGGAGAGGAGAAGCACTTTAGTTCACACAGTCATCAGTGGTGACACACTCCTGTGCAATCACACACACACACCTGAAAAGCTTCCTACATTCAATGGCCTGCTGGGGTTGAAACTTTCAGGTCCGGTATTAGCACTGTAATTGGCCACAGCAGGAGGCTAATGTGGACTCTCAAAGGTTCAGGACAATGAAATGGTGAAAGAGAATGATAGATTAGTCACCTGCAACAATGCTTCATTAGTTTAAATCAGTACCTGTTGCAATACCCAAAACCATAGAAACTCACAACACTTCTGCTTCATGTACAAGCATGAAGAAATAAACGCAGTCTTAGAAATAAATGTTCTTTAATGTATCTTTGCAGATATAGCTTTACAGAACAGTGCTAACAACGTTATAATGCTCATTTTCCTAGCATTCCTATTAAGTTAAATACAGTGAAAATATTTCTGAAAGCTCTGGGAAATGTCTACCTGTAAAACAATAAAGAAAAAAAAAAATTCAATGGTCATACATAAGAGTGTTCTATTTTCCTCATTATACAAACTTCCTGCTAATGTTCTCCTTGGAAAATTCAATAAATGAGCTCAAGTGCCAACAAGTGTTGTCCTCCACAATCAGTGAGTACAAGTACAAGTGGCTTTCCCAGAAATAGATTTTTTGTTGTTGTTGTTCCTTTGTTGTTGAACAAGCTTCCAACCTCCACCCAATCTGCTGAACCTGTGAATTGGTGGGTTTTTGTTAAATGTGAGCCAAAATCATCACAATTAATAGAACCAAAGACTTAAACTACTTCAGTCTGTGTGCATTGAATTTATTTATTACACGAGTTTCACAATTTGAGTTGAATTACTGAAATAAATCAACTTTTCCACGACATTCTAATTTATTGAGATGCACCTGTATAATACTAAAATAACACTTCTGTACTACTTTAGCTTTAGCTGTACTATAGGTTTTGTGTATTGATTCTTTGTATCAATTCTGTCATCATTTACTCACCCTCATGTCATTCAAAACATTCAACTTGAAACACAACTACAAAAACTTATTATACGCCTTCGAATGACTTCAAAATATATTGCACATGTCATATAGACCACTTTTATTTTATTTTATTATTTTAAATTATTTTATTTTGAAGCTTGACAGGTCCACTTAACATTTACTTTCATTGTATGGAAAAAAGTGACAGGAGGGTGAGTAGTAAATTTAAGAGAGGAAAAGTGAAGCTGACACAGATGGTTTTCTAAAGATCCATTTACTTTAAAAAAGGTTTGACTACGGCATCAAGCCTTCTTGAAACCTTTTAAGAGTGATATCTAAATGTGTATGCTGTACGTGTCTCAAAAGTGCTCTAGAACACAATATCCCAGGCATTTACAAGGTGAGCTATTGGACGGCATCATCCCCCGAAGCTCTCCCAGAGGTGATACAGCTGGACTAAGTTGGATCCGACCTTTTCCCCGAATCTAACTTTCATTTAATCCTCCCTGCCTTCTTGTTTCAATCCCTTCCACCCCACTTTCGTCGTCCTCTGGCAAAATGACTAGTCGAGATTCTCTCGCACGTTCCTCTCCTAACACTTGGCCACTCCGTTCTGCCGCTGCTATGGCAACGCGTGCTCCCTGTGCGAGTCAGAGCCGGGTCGCTCTCAGCCAGGGAAATCAGACTAATAAATAGCTTTATGCTAATGTCCAGGGCAGCCAGAGAGTGTAGCTGCCAATCCTAATGCACTTATTAAATTTCGATCAGATGCTGGGACACAGAGGGCATCTCTGCCGGCCTCTGGCCGTTCTGACGCCATCACCCCCTCTTTCTCAGCCACTCCAAGACTTTCTGCTTTGCTCTTTTCTCTTGAATTGTTGGTTGTGGATCTGGCCGCTTTGAGTAGAATAGATTCTGTTCTGAATCAGGTCCTCAAACTCCCTCTGTCCAGTACCTGATTTGCACTCCAGAATTCTGGGTAATGTGTGCTATTGTCTCTCTCGCTCTCTTTTTCTCCAGCCCTGTCAGGATTTCAGCACTGTGAGGATGCTACAAAGCTGAAGGTTTTCCCACAATCCTCTACGCTGAGGATCTTACAGGTTATCTGCAGTATCACAGAGGCTGAATACCAATCAAGCGTTCTGCCAACATTAGTATCTTCCTCAGGTGAACACATCCTTTCTTTAAACAATCAACTACAGAACATTATAGTGAAACTATGAAATGTTTCATTACAGATTAAATACATTTCATTAAGGAAGCCCGTTTCTGCCACTGAATAAAAAATAAAAAGGTAATTGTGACTTTTATCTCACAATTCTGACTTTTTTTCACAATTCTGAGTTTATATCTCACAACTCTGACTTCTTTTTTCAGAATTGTGAGATATAAACCTCCAATTGTGAGTTATAAAGTCAAACTCTGAGGGGAAAAAAATACTATTTTCTTACAATTGCGAGTTTATAACTCATAATTCTGACTTTTTTCGCAATTGCAAGTTTATATCTCACAAGTCTGACTTTTTTTCTTTTTTTTTTTTTTTGCAATTTTGGGTTTATAGCTCACATTTCTGAATTTTTCTCTCACAACTCCGACTTATTTTCTCAGAATTGTGAGATATAAACCCGCAATTGTGAGTTATAAAGTCCAACTCTGAGGGAAAAAAGACTATTTTCTTACAATTGCAAGTTTATATCTCACAATTCTGACTTTTTTTTTTTTTTTTGCAGTTGCAAGTTTATATCTCACAATTCTGACTTTTTTTTGCAATTGCAAGTTTATATCTCACAATTCTGACTTTTTTTCTCAGAATTGTTTGATATAAACCCACAATTGTGAGTTATAAAGTCCAACTCTGAGGGGAAAAAAGACTATTTTCTTAATTGTGAGTTTATCTCACAATTCTGACTTTTTTTTTTTTGCAATTGCAAGTTTATATCTCACAATTCTGACTTTTTTTCTCAGAATTGTTTGATATAAACCCACAATTGTGAGTTATAAAGTCCAACTCTGAGGGAAAAAAGACTATTTTCTTACAATTGCAAGTTTATATCTCACAATTCTGACTTTTTTTTTTTTTTTTTTGCAGTTGCAAGTTTATATCTCACAATTCTGACTTTTTTTTTGCAATTGCAAGTTTATATCTCACAATTCTGACTTTTTTTCTCAGAATTGTTTGATATAAACCCACAATTGTGAGTTATAAAGTCCAACTCTGAGGGGAAAAAAGACTATTTTCTTAATTGTGAGTTTATCTCACAATTCTGACTTTTTTTTTTTGCAATTGCAAGTTTATATCTCACAATTCTGACTTTTTTTCTCAGAATTGTTTGATATAAACCCACAATTGTGAGTTATAAAGTCCAACTCTGAGGGGAAAAAAGACTATTTTCTTAATTGTGAGTTTCTCACAATTCTGACTTTTTTTTTTTGCAGTTGCGAGTTTATATCTCACAATTCTGACTTTTTTTTGCAGTTGCGAGTTTATATCTCACAATTCTGACTTTTTTTTTGCAGTTGCGAGTTTATTTCTCACAGTTCTGACTTTTTTTTGCAGTTGCGAGTTTATATCTCACAATTCTGACTTTTTTTTGCAGTTGCGAGTTTATATCTCACAATTCTGACTTTTTTTGCAGTTGCGAGTTTATATCTCACAATTCTGACTTTTTTTTTGCAATAGCAAGTTTAAATCTCAATTCTGACTTTTTCCGCAATTATGAGTTCATATCTCACAAGTCTGACTTTTTTCGCAATTGCAAGTTTTTCTCACAATTCAGACTTTTTTTTCTCTCACAACTCTGACTTCTTTTCTCAGAATTGTAAGATATAAACCCACATTTGTGAGTTATAAAGTCCACTTTTTTGCCAGAATTGTGAGATATAAACTTGCAATTGTGTCAGAAAGACAGAATTGCAATGCAATGTAAACTTGCAATTGCAAATTTATATCTCACAATTCTGTGAAAAAAGTCAGAGGGACATTGTTAGGTGGTTGCTACAGTGTTCTGGGTGTTTGCTTAGTTCATAGCTAGAAGGTCGCTGGGGTGTTTCCAGGTGTTTGCTAAGGTACTTTGGGTGGTTGTTATAGATTTCTGACTGTATGGATGCAAAGAGGAGAAAGTACTGTAGCGGCCAGAGCTGATCACTGTTCACGATGGTCGAAATATAGGAACAAAATATAAATATTGAATTGGGGGTGTGGGGTTATATTAATATATCACTGAAGGGAACTGACTTTCTTGAGAAAAGTTTAGATGGCAATGCCATTTTCCTCTTTTACCTCTTTCTACCAAGGAAACGCCATATCATGGTCGTTCCATAAGCGCCACCTGCTGTCAGAGAGTGGATTTGGGTCTAAAGCCTCGTTCAGACTGTCAGCCCAAATCCGATTTTGTGCATATCCGGATGGAATCCGATCTAGACGACTGACTGTCCACACAGCGTTTCGCAACTGTTCATATCCGATTTGTGTGTCCATAAGCGCTCTTTCGTTTCACGGAATGTGCGTTGGTTTCTATGGCAATGCTGTTGCGTTGTTATGCCAATGCCAAAAACAACAATATCAGCAATACAGTTTGCAATACAGATGTTGTCTTACGACATGACAACATGTTGCCGTCATGCTGGATTATTTAATAGACTGTATAAAAACAATATTATTATTTGGGATTTCATCTTATGAGGCAGCGGCAGAAACACAGGAAGCTGGAATGTGCGGCTTTATTCCGTGCTGCCGTCTCCACTACTTTCAAAACTCAAAGAGGTATGTGTACTAGCAGTATAATGTGTTTTTCTGCTTGACTTGCACTTCACAACGACACAAGCTTGTTTCTGCAAAGATGTTCAGCATGTTTTCTGCAAAAACGTCTGACGTGTTTACGTTTTACGTGGCGTGAGGACGTGAAAAGGCTACGCTAAATCCGATCTGACCGGTCAGACTGAAACGGATTTCCAGAAATCCGATTTGAATAGGATTCAAAACCACATACGAATGTAGCTCGAAACGGATTTACACAAATCGGATTTCATGTAGTTTGTTGCCGTTCAGACTATCTAATCATGATTGGATTTCAATCGGATTTGCACAGAAATCGGATTTGGGCTGACAGTCTAAACGAGGCATAAGTCGCTGATCTATATATAATGATTCTATTATAGATCAGTGGTCTCAATCAGTCCGTCCTCTGTTTTTGTTTCATGCAGAATATTTTATATAGATATAGATAATATTTTACATAGATATTTATATTGCTTGTTATAGAGCAAATAACCAATAAGTAAATTTGCTTTGAAAAATAAATAAATAAATAAAATTTAAAAAATCAGCAACCAGTATCAGTATCTGCCAATTTGCTAGATTAAAAAAAATAAATAAATAAATAAATAAATAATTCTGAATCAGCCATGATCGGTGCATCACTAATTAAAATACTAAATAAAAGGCCTCAAATTGGAAGCACAGTCTGGGCTGTCTTTTTCTATCAATTCTTCAATAGGTAGATCTTATCTTTCATAAAGGCCGAGGTCAGGGATCTTGGGCTTAAAAAGGTTGGTGATCACTGGGTTAAACAATAGTATGAGCAATAGTAATGGCGAGGCTTCCCCTAGCAAACACCACTAAAAATCCCCTAAAACAGTTTTTTAACCCTTTAACTGTCACCCCCATTTTTAAACATAGACGTGAAAATGCACTATCCAAACTTAAATTGTTATAATTCATGAATGAAAACATTTTGTAATATGATTTTGATGTACCATTTCCATGGCAGTGCAATGTCTGATTCTAAAATGGCTTTCACAGGATGATTTTTGAAGTTTTAAGTTTTCAACTGATACATAATTTATGACGATTTCTAAAGTGTGATAAAGAAAAAGGCAAAGAAGAAAGACTTTTTGTGATAAAGGTCGGAACTACTGTTATGATGTTGATTTTTGAGGTGCACTCTTGTCATAAATTTATCTGTTACTGCTCCTACATAATTTGTAACAAAAAACAGTGGTAAAATATGTATTTAGGAGTCTTAGACTTTTCCAACGATATATAGTTTGTTATGATTAGATTAGGATTTATTTGTAATATAGTGAAGTAAACTTAGGCATCCCACTGGGTGGACGGGTGACGGTTAAAAGAAAGAAAAAAAAAAAAGTAGTATGCACTACAGTTAATGCATTATGTTAACCTGTCACTAGTTTTTGAAAGTTTTTTTTACATATCTACTGATTTTCATTTTATTTATTTATTGAAAAATTTATTGATTTTTCAACACAGCTGAAAACTAAGACAGTGGCGTCTTGCTATATTATTTCAAAAAGATTATTCATGCAGTTTTAAGGCCTCATATTAATTGAGAGTCTACTTGCAAATTTTCTACTTTAAAAATTAATTTGTCACGCAGCAGGAATATTTAAGAGCAACTGCAAAAATCTAAACTGTAATTAAAAAGGGTGAAAAACTTCAAAGAAATGGTCACACCAACAAACTTTCTTTTAAACACATTTTAACCTAACATTAAAAAGTGGACTTGTTATTTTTCAATGTGCATTTCAACCATTATAAATCAAAACCTGTGTACTATATTTAATGATGTTGTAGATACATGAACAGATACGTGTAACAATATTTCATCATGTGCTATGATTTATGGCTGAGGATTTTAAAAATTAACAGCATGTGTCAGCATCAATGTACTATTGCAACAGCATCCTCTAAATTTAATTTCTCAACCATGGACTCTGCACTCTAATCTGTAGCTATGTGACACAGCTCGATGTGTAATTATTCAGCAGCACAGCATGTGAAGATTAGTTTACTGTTGTTGTTTACGCTCGCTGTTTTCTCAGATCTGCAGCAGTCCTTAGAGTGATTATGAGTCAGATTATTAGAGCCGCATATGTTACAATGTATGGCACAGCACAGCTTTACACACATTATTAACAACACAGTGTGTGTGTGTGTGCGTGTGTGTGCGTGTGTGTGTGTGTGTGTGTGTGTGTGTGTGTGTTAGTGTGCATATTTGATAACAGAGGTTTTTTTGCTGGCACATCGCTCTACTGCTCTCACCACACACATACACACTCCCATGAGGAGGGTAATATATGTGTGTGTGTAAGCACCCAAGCATGACTGACACTGCTGCCCTCTTAACAACTTAATTAGTGTTTAAGTGTGAAATACACATTGATTGGCTTGGAGGAGGTTCAAAGGCCTCAGCTCTCAATAGACAGAGAGAAAGATTCATCCATCCTGTCCGCTCTCTCTAATCAGTGGGCTCTTAGCAATACAAGTTAATCAATCAATACCCACTGCAATCACATCCTGACAAAGACTAAAATAGCCCAATGGTAAAAAAGAAAAAAAAAAAAAAACCTTGGGCATAAATCACAGCACATGATAAACTATCATTACACATGTCTGCTTATGCAACATCACAACAAATATTACAAGGACTTATTGTTGAAATAATGTCCATGATTTAATTTTCTCAATATATTTAGGCTAAAATGTTTATAGATATATGAGAAAGTACATATATATATATATATATATATATATATATATATATATATATATATATATATATAAATCCATGTTCATTATTATGAAATTATTATGATTCTGTGCTTAAACACAATCACTTTCTGCATACTGACTGTTAATGTTTTCAGAACAGTTACGTAAACATGCTAAAATCTATCAAAAAACTTAGAAGTTATGAGATAAACATTCAGTGCTTTCATCTAATCTTGCATGCCATTTACTCGTCACAGTAAAATTATTTCTACTAATCTTCCAAAAAGAACATCTAATTTGTTAAACCGCTTGTGCAAATCAGTGTGCCTGAATGAATATTCATGACGGTTCTGTCCACACAGTCTGCAGTAGCGCAGACAATGGAAAAAGAAGTTTGCTTATTACATACTACCCCATCGGTAATGTGCATGCAAATGGATGTCATTCTATTTGTCCCCCCATTTAGCTCTGTAAACAACAGTTTTATTATGCATAAATGCATGTGATTTTAATATGCATAAATGTATGCAAATGTAAGTGTGTGAGTGAACTTATGCACATCTGTGTGTATACACACGAAGCTCTCCATTATGGCTAAAGGAATCACCTTCATTTGCATAAGAAAGCAGAGGGGCAGATGTGTAGGGTTGCGGACCGGACCGCTGGGCTGCAGGCAGCATGGGCTTC